>CABHPR010112184.1:0-23770 GCA_902168415.1 Peromyscus melanophrys | reverse complement strand
GAGAGAGAGAGAGAGAGAGAGAGAGAGAGAGAGAGAGAGAGAGAGAGGAGAGACAGAGACAGACAGACAAACAGACACACAAGAATGGCAAGCATCTTTTGAAACCTCAAAAACTGCTCCCAGTGACACATCTCCTCCAACGAGACCACACCTCCTAATCCTTCCCAAACAGTTCCACTAATCATGGATTCAAATCTATGAGCCTACAGGGGCCATTCTCATTCACACCAGCACACACACACATTTGCAATCAAAGGCAGACAGAAACAAATGCTGCCATGCTACCTGCTTGCTGCTTTTGCTTAGCTAGCCTCCCTCACTCTTCCACAGTTCAGGGTTCAGTCTATAAAATGGTGCTTCACACATTTAAGGTGGATTTCTCATCTGAATTAACAATCAAGACTGTAGTGGGTAGCCATTCCAGCTTTGACCTGGAAGTTCCAACCCCCATTGAGGCTTCGGTAATGGTCATGCCTACAAGGCGGGGCTGAGAGAGGACTCTGAAGACCTGAGATCTGGATGCGCCAGCTCTCTTGGTTCCTGGACCCTGGATGCTGGAGCTAGACTGAGCAGAGTTCTCCAGAGAACACCGCGGGACTGCACCACACCTTTCCCAGACCCTGTTACCTATCCCTTCACTTGTAGTTACCCCACAAAATAATCCTCCCTTTTAGCTACGTGGAGTGGCCTTAATAATTTCACCAATACAATAGAAACCCCACAATCATGCCCACATACCAACTTGATCTAGATGATTCTTCAGTAACACTCTATTCCCAGATATTTGAGTAACACAAATTGGTCTTTAAGGGTTTTTAAAACAAAGAAAAACAACACAAATTTGAGTGTGTAAGGAAGTGAAGGTGGATCTGGGAAGAGTTGGGAGCATGAATGTGATCAAAATATATTGTACAAAACTCTCAACTTGGAAAAAAACTCTCCAGGGCGATTCTATTTTGTGTCAAATTGATAGTGAAAATTACCCAGCACAGACACCTAATTAAAAACCCACAAAATACGAAGGACAAAATATAAAGAATGTAGCTGTGTTCTTGGGGCACATAAGTGTTTGGCCATTCACACTTTTCACATTGTTAGCATTCTTGCCAATATTTCTCACTTTGCTCAAAAGCTTCCATGGTGGCTGCACAGCACGCCAGGGCAGTTGTCTGGCTTTAACTGCAGACTTCTGTTCATTCACTTCTTCAATGCCAAAGTAATTGACTTTGAGGCCTGGTTTTAGCATTGCTTTTCATAACACATTAGTAAGTGTTTATGGTATCATATTGTGATAAGATGTTTTAAATTGTAACAGTCAATGGTTAAAACACAGTGGAATAGCACTGAACTCTTACAATGAAATTACCATGCACATAAACAAGTGTATGATTCACAAAATACTGACAAATAAAGAAGAATACCTGTTACCTTGTTAGAGACTTCACCATGGGATCTTTACATGAGTTGCTCTCTCTACTCATTCAGTCTATAACCTTCACATACGCAATTATTGAACAATTTTGAAAGCGTTTACACTCATGTTATTTCTAATGTTTGTGAATTGAGACTTTATTTTTGTACTGGTCTCTTACATCAGTTCAACCCATATCTGTAGAGCAGAATGTAGAAAATAAAGGGAATGCAGTTGTTGAAAAACAATCAACATTCTTGGGGCATGTAAGGAGATTCTCTCTTCCATCTCCTATATTCTGTTGGTAAGGTTTGCCTCTGAGGTTCCTGTTTGAGTTCCTAAATTTTCATTCCCAAATTTCCCTCAGTTTTGGTTTTCTTTATTCTATTTCCACTTTCAGGTCATGTACTGTTTTACTCATTTCCTCCCACTATTTCTTTATTCATTTCTTCTTTAAGGACCTCTCTCATATTCATAAAGGCTATTTTGAATTATTTGTCTTGCGTTTAAGCTATGTTGCAGTACTCAGGGCCTGCTGTGTAAGGTTTCTGGGCTCTAGTTGAGACATATTATCCTGCTGTTGTTGATTTTTGTTTTTACACCAGAGTCTAGGCATCTGGGTTTGGATGATTGTCATTCTAGGTGCTGATATGTGGTCTTGTCTTTGTTGGGCAGGTGTTATGTTCCTTGGTTTCTGTTGCCCCTTCTGGTTCTTAGGAGAGTGTGGTGGCTGTGTTTTGCCTGGCAGGGAAATTCTCTGGATCCTGCCAGGTATAGCCACTAAGGGTCTGGACAAAATGTGTTTTTAGATATTGGGAGCTGTCACTTAGAAATGGGGAGGTGGGCTAGAAGGTGTGATGGAGATGGGAATTGGAGGAAGGGAGGGAGAAGTGAAGATCTGTAGTTAGCCTATGTGATTCCCTCTGAGTTCTCTAACTCTTAAATTCAGCGATTTGATACGATATGACTCTGTCTCATTGACTCTGTCCCATTATAAATCTCATGACTAGGTGGCCTTCTGGAGTAAAGATTTTGGTAGACATTTTATTCTGTCAGTTTGAAAATTGGATAATCTTCTAGTTCCCCCATGCACCTGCTAAGTCACTAGTATTCCAGGATTGTATTATAGGAAAGTCAGGTTCTGAAGTGTCATAGTTTTCCCATAGAAAGATGTTGCCATTGTTCTAATTGCCATGTTCTTCCTAACAGTAGTTAGGTACCATACACCTTTGCCTCTAGCTCAGTTCTATTTCAGAGAATTTGGGATTAGGAGAGATTTTAGTTTCTTCTTTTCAATTGTTGGATTTCTGCAGAAAACACATGTGTTTTTTATAAAGGAGAAAAATATTTTAAAAATTGAGATACTTCAATTTTACATGTGATACATTATGTCATATGGTTATAAATATAAATCATTGTCAAAGAAAGATGTCCTCCTATAATCCAGACTAAATAAGAAAAATGATTTGTGTGTTTCGTATGATGGAATGGTAGGACTAATATCAGTAACCAGTGTTCCATAGGCTGCTGTGAATGTTACTGCCTGGACCTTAAGGTGTGATGTTACTTAAAAAGGTCAGTTTATCTGTCAAAGTGAATATTCATATAGATCTTCCTATTTTTCCTTATAGCAAAACCTTATTAAATTGGGTACATTTATTTGTTGTGTAGCAATTTATATTTGTACTCACAGCCTCAGCTCCTTTATACCTCTTGTGAAATTTCCTTGTGGTTGAATGTCTAGAATTACACAAATGCTGTAACTGGAGTTTTCTCCAGTCCTGCTCAGGCCTGCAGCCTCTCAGACCCAAGTAAACACACAGAGACTTTTATTACTTATGAACTGTATGGCCGTGGCAGGCTTCTTGCTATCTAGTTCTTATATCTTAAATTAACCCATTTCTATTAATCTGTAAGTTGCCACGTGGCTTGTGGCTTACCAGTACTTTACATCTTGCTTCTCATGGCGACAGCAGTGTCTCCTGGCTCAGCCTTCCACTTTCCAGAATTCTCCTCTCTGCTTATCCTGCCTATACTATACTTCCTGCCTGGCTACTGGCCAATCAGTGTTTTATTTATCAATCAATCAGAGCAACACATTCACAGCATACAGAAAGACATCCCCAGCACCCAAGCATGTTGTTAAAAGGAAAATGCAAAATCTCTGTATCATGCCAGAAGAAAGAGCCGTCTTCTGATATGGGACAGAAGAAAACAAAAAAGTTAAGGGACTATTCAATTGCTACTAATTTCAACTCTTTCATTCTATTTTGATTCTTTAAACTTTTCTTAAAGTATGAATTTTATATCAAAATTTATAAGATTAATATATATTTTAAACTTTTGTTATCATATTAGTGGTCATATAGAGTACTAACTAATTCTAGAAAAAAAAAGGCTTCAATCACCTGCCTATATATGTCTTTGTGTTCGAGTCTCTATCAGTTTTCTGCAGGGAATCATGACCAGGCCTAACATCGAATGTGAAGTCTCCAGAAAGATGATGGGGCCCCACAACAATTCCACGTGGACAATATCAGCCACAGATCAGCTTTGGACTACAAACTGGTCAGACCAATTTCGAGATGGCTAGCTGAAATGATCCAGTTTCACAGACTACTTAAACAAGGAATTGATTTGATAAGCCCTGAACTTTGGCATTATGTAGAGACTGGACAACAAATGATATAGCTACCTTTCCTAGAACTTGACAATTAACCCAAAACTTTTCTTTTCAGAATAAAGATGCCTTCGCCTACAATCAGCACGAAGCAATTTTAAGAACACAACACCCATATTCCCAAAGAGGTGGTGTGGGGCAGGTAGTTTTTGGTCTTTCAATGGGTTTCGGGTCTGGTATAATTTTCATTGTTTAGGAGGGTTAGTTACAAGTTGTTGTTGTTAATGGTAGGAAAAGGGCTAAGCAAAGGAATAGAGGATAGATTATTGAATCTACTTTTAAAAGACAATTACTAGTTTTAAATACTTTACATTGGATTGGATTTTTTTTTTTCGAGACAAGGTTTCTCTGTGTAGCTTTGTGCCTTTCCTGGAACTTGCTTTGGAGACCAGGCTGGCCTTGAACTCACAGAGATCCGCCTGGCTCTGCCTCCCAAGTGCTGGGATTAAAGGCGTGCGCCACCACCGCCCGGCTGGATTGGATTTTTATATATTGTATAAAAATTATATATATTGAGATTGATATTGTTAGAAAATTCTGTATGTATATTTCTAACCTTGTTCAGGATATTGTACTTAGACAGTTCATTTAACAATGTAATGCAATTTGCTAATCCTTGAAATTTGCTAATCAATTATTAGAATATAAAGAAATCAAAGTTAGTAGTTAGACACTACAATCAAAATTGTAGTCATATTAGGTATGTTTTTAAGGTCAAGCAGAGATAGTTTAGATAGACAGGTCATCTTCAAAACCTTCAGAGATCTACAGAATATTGCATTTAAAATGTTTTAATAACTTAGAAATTTTTTCTTTTTTTTTTAATGAGTATGAGACATGTCAGCTCCTGGCAGCACCAATCTACTTCAAAGAAGATATGGGCATTAAAGAGACTGCATATGGAGTTAACTTTCATTGTGGCAAAAGTTAGCCACTGGACAACAAAGTGTCCTCGAATCGACTGCTGACAATCAGGACAAAATGGACAGACAGGACAGGAAACAAAGGAATACCGATTCTTGCCAAGACAAGCATGGTTGTGGCTTTAACAACAGGCATCCTCTGTGGCCAGGACAATATGCACTATTGTTAAAATGGCCTTTGCAATCCAGAAAAGGTACAGTGTCCCTTTCTTCTAAGGCAGCTGAACAAGCAGTGGACCAATGGCTTCTGATGTGCAGTGGAACAGTAGCTGAAACAGTTATTCTTGAAAGAGTAACTAGGCTGACAGAGTCTAATCTCTCAATGGTAGACTGGCATTTAATAAAGGAGATGAAGCCACCCACAAGCCAAGAAGAATGGACATCTGAATTCCAAAAACACCAACCATTTCCAGAATTTAAAATCCTGAATCATGACAGGACACTAGTGGAATTCAGGTTTATCTGGTACATGGACTACTCTCACTGAATGTGAGGTGAAACTGTAGGCCTTGTGTACATCCTACTTCACAAATGAATCTATCAGATATGCTAAGCCTATAGGCTGAAGAAGATGCCCCAACGTTGCAGAGAAACCTTGGGTGACTGTCCAGGTAGCTGGCTGTTTCTGTCAACTCACACTTTTTTGGAAGCTGCTTGCTTGCACTTCCTGTTTTACTAGGTAATATTATTTCCTTCTTGGGTCTCTGAGGGAGTTGAAAGATTAGATATAGTTAAAGATTAGGTAGTTATAGTTATAGTTTTCCTTGTTAAGAATTTCAGAAAAGAAACTCAATAAAGAGGTGTAAGTGTATAAATTTGAAAGACATTATAAGATAGTTCTCTGTTAGTAATATAAGATAGGATAGAAAGTGAATCAAGTACATTTTGGACTTACCAAAATAGCATAGATAATGGAATATTTTCTCTGAGTCTGTCAAATGCAAATGGACTAGACATTGTTGAGGTATTTATTGCTTGTATATATTGTATATAGTCATTGTACTTATTGTATATAGTCTTTCTTATATTAGTTATAACTTTTTTCTTTTTTCTTTTTATTAGAATAAAAGGGGAAAATGTGATATTTTAATTGTGCTGAAATGTGATTTTATTTGTATGTTAATAAATAAAGTTTGCCTGGAGATCAGAGGTCACATAGCGAGGTCACATAGCCATAAACAGGAGTCAGGCAGTGGTAGCACATGCCCTTAATCCGATCACATGGCAAGCAGAGTCTCTGTGTGGTCAAGGACACAGCCAAGTGTGGTGACACGAGCCTTTAATCCCAGTACCAACCATAGAGACCTGGAGGTCTTTATAGACAGTCAATGACGAGGAAATCATGTGACTGGGCTTAGAACCAATGAGAAGGCAGAACAGGAAGGCAATAAAAACACAAGTTAGGTGGGAAGAAACTCTCTCTGTGAAAGCGACAGTGGTGAGGTGGTAAGATAAGGTAGTTGTGACTCTTCACTAGTTCTCTGATCTCTTTGGCTATTACCTCTGTATTTGGCTCTGTGTTTCTTATTTAATAAGACTGGAACTTTGTCTACTTTTAAATGATTTTTCCTTTATAAAATGTATTCAGTAAAAAGAAATAGGAAATTCTTCTTAAATGTATAACAAAATGCATCCCACTAGTTACACATTTATTATTGCTGCACCAGCTGATTACTATTATTTTTCTAATACAACCATTGAGAGGAAATAGCATCCAGTGGGAATCAACTCACTGAAGTTGGTGAAGAACTGAGTAAGGTCTGTCACCCAGTGTCATCCAGGGTAGGTAAGGCAGATTCTTGCCCATTTCCTCCCATGCTGCTCTGCATGTGTGTTTTCCCAGGGGGAAGGTATGGTCTTCATTCAGGTACATAGGAGTCATGAAGTTTTTATACATGATGTATATTAAAAATAAAAAAAGAAAACCTTACAGGCAAGCTATGAAAATATGTACTTTGGTTTTGTCCAATGTGACATTCACATCAGAATGCTTGCTGCTTTGAATGCCTTTTAAGAGTAAATGAAGTACCCCAAATGAGTGTCCTTATGGGCATACAAGGGAAGGCTAGCCTTTGCTGTACTAATGCCAGGTGGGCAATGGCTGTCATTACAGTACACACAGGGTAGTTCACAGTGGCCGACTTGGCCAGGAAACAACCCATTATACATGTTTATGGATGAGCTAGGTGGATGGACAGAGACTGTTTTCAAATTACAGTACACAATTAGGCAGCTAACAATGTTTCAGAAGACTGGTCTCCAACTGAAAACTGACCTTGAAAAACAAAACTATTAAATAAGAAAGGAACCAAGGAAACAGAATGAAATCAGTGAGAACAGACCCTCAGAATGGCCTGTTGGAAGGTTTGGAAAACTTGGCTGAGGATTAGGTACACACATTGACTAAGAAACAGCGATGTCATTTTTATCAGGGAAAAATAATGCAGGAGATAATGGCACACAGGGTCACCCCACATAACTTCTGGGAGAGTCAGTAGTGGTTTATTCTCAGAATATAGGTGACTGAACCATGCTTCTTTATTCTAAAATATAAGAATATAGCACCCACGAAGCACAGGGTGTCGGGGTGGGATGGGCTATGAATAGTGTGTATCAGTCTACATGATAAAACCTGTCACTTGTCTTTCGAGTGAGTGAGGGTCAGTTGGGAAACTCCTCACTAAGAAGCCTATTGTAACATTCTAGGCTGCCTGCCATGATCTATAAAAGAGAAAGAAGGACGCAGAACAAAAGGATGGGAAGAAGAAACCTCCTCAGCCAGTTTTCCCCAGGCTAGCCTTCTTCTGTGTGCCCTCGCTGCAGCTTCAGTGGTTTCCAGCATGTAGCCGGGCTCTTTAGCCCTCGGCGTTCCTTTCTTCTTTGCCTTTTATCGGCATGCTTTATTGAACTCCCTTAACCCTTTTTCTGAGCAGCGCATGCTAAGGTGACTAGAAATTGACTCATCCCACTGTGTTTGGTTAGGTCTGACTCTGTCGCTTCTTTCCGAGTTAGTGTTATTGGTGTCCACTGAATTCTTTAACCTACAACACTCTCCTTGCTGATTCTTACCTATCTTCCATGACTTCTCTTTGGACCCAGCCATGGGCACCACTGACACTTGGGTTCCAGAACACTGCTCCTCCTATTTTACCCAATCTCAGAGAATTCTTCTGTCCCATTAGCTCTGCATCCATCATTCTGGGTGTACAGTTTTTGATTATATAATGTAAACCTTACAAGAACATTTCAAGAAATCCACAGGGATAGCCATATAACTTCTGTTAGAGTCAGCCATTGCTTACCCTCTGAAGAAGGGCAACTAAACCACGCTCCTTTATCCTACATAAATCAACATGTAAACCAGAGCAAGGACACATAGCTATGGTACAGTTTTCAACCTCAGGGAAATTCACGGAGTACAATTATGTAATCCACAGTCCATAACAGATACGATCCATGGTCCCTGTGATATTCTCTACAGCTATTTTCTCCCTGCCGATGATCACTGCTGCGTGTAGGGCACCGACTTCTCTCCAGGCCATCTGTCCCATCACACCGTCTTCCAAGTAAACATTTTGTACTGAAGCCATCTCAAATTAGAAATGTCTAAAATGTGACTCATAATTTCCCCATAAAAAGTCCTCCCCCATCCCTGCATCTTATTCTTTTTAGTGGTGTTACAACTCTCCCCACTATGCAGATTTGATGCTATGAATCATCTTTGATTCTTTGTATGCAGTTAGCCATGAAAATGCTCTAAGCTCTTTCTGTGAAATGTCCCTTTTCTATATTCTGCAGGAACCTCTGTGCAATAATGCTTATTATGTACACATGAAGCACTAGTTCCCAGGTATCCTTATCTATAAAGGGCTCAGAAAGATCTTTCAAATCTTAATCCTGCCTCAGAGAAACAGGCAGAAATCATGGTCTAGGTAGCACTGAATACTGGGCCTGCCAACAATCTGTAGTAATTCGAATGTCTGTTTCTGCATATAATTCTAAACACTCTTCCCACACCCACTAAAGAAACATTAGACAAGGATTTTAGGTATTCTATTGGGATGCTGAGCATATGATAACTGTCTGCAGCTTGTGTTGGAAGAGGAAGTGAGTCTAACTGGTAGCCAGCCTTCTTCCCAACTCTATCACAGTGGAAAACAATTCCTCTCTCCAGATAAAAACCTCCTTTTGATGCCACAACTTAGTTCTTATAAGGAGATTGAATACTCCTCATTCCTTCCCTTCTCTCTTTGCCTTCTCCCCCTTCTCTATCCACTTAAGTTTTTGTAGATGGGCTCTCACATGGTAGCCCAGGTTGACCTCAAGTCAAGGCAGTCCTTGTGCCTTAGCCTACTAAGTATGTTTATTCCAGGAGTGAGCCACTGTGCCCAGGTCAATCTCTCTCAACAATACTCACTTTCTCAAAGGTCATCTCCCATGCCCTGTGCAGTGAAAAACTAACAAATAAGAGCCTAGACTACTATCCTTTCAAAGTCCTATTCTAAGGTTGTCCTGGCTTGCATCTGGAGACTTGGCTTTCAGGATCACAATTCCCTTATCAGAATGGCTCCCTGTGCCAAATCTAATCATGCAACCCACCTGGTTTATGCCAAACACCTGTTTTTCTTCTGGAAGTATAAAATTTTGGTGCGTGGAGACTGGGTTGGATGTGACCAGCACCCAATTAAAACCCTGGGCATGCATTTCTAATGAGTTTCCTCTGTAGAGAGGCTTTAACCCTTGTCTGGGATAGCAGTCCGGGGGTCTGCACCTGGTATCCTCTGGGCTTTGGCCCAGGCACCTGTTTTCGATGCTCATTTTGCTTTATATCCTTTTGAGATAATAAATCACAGCTGTGTGCAGAATCTAGCTACACAACCGTGTGTCTTCCTAGAAAATCATCAGACTCCAGGGGGATTAGAAGTTCCTGACCCAACTTAATCTTCTCCCTAAAAAGAGGATAGAAAGAAGTGTACTAAAAATGACTATAATCCTTGCTCCACCCCACGTGGATGGATGCCTTTTGCTGAAAGCCAAGTCTGCTCCCTAATGTGGAATCTACGTGAGCTGTGTCTCTGTTGGAAATGGCGCTGTTGGACTTTTGAGGCTAAATGATGAAAAGTGATGCATATTCCTCCTGATTCACTTTATGTCCTTAGTGGCTAACATAGATAAACACTGAAATTCCCAGCCCCTTCCCTTTCTAATCTTGGTTGGGGATGGCTTGGCCCCCTTCCACTCTCATTGGTACTGTAGATACCACAGAAGCCTCTGTGACTCACATTCTGTCTCTACTCCAATGCTTATCTCTGCTGTCTTTATTAATACCCCCTTTTCAGAACTGCAGCTCCTTCCAGATCTTGGCCTCACCATGATACCCAAAGTGGCTCAGGATAGATGAATCTTAGAGGTCCCTTCTGTCTGACCATTGAAAGCAAGTGAAAGGCAGTATGAGAGGTCACCAATTTTAAGAGTTCCCAAATGGATTGGGGCCAGAAGACCTCTATGTTTTTCTGTTTTATTATATTTTCCCTACTATACTTCTTTCTGTCCAGAACAAAGGGACCCTTCATGGTTATAAAGAGCAGGGATGGGGAAAACATTGGCCTTTTCTGATGTACTGATTTCCTTCTCTTTCCATTTTTCTTCCTAAGGTTCCTCAGATGCTATCCTCTCTTCCCGACTCTTCTATAAGCCATCAGAGTAAGGGCACTTTCTGTATACATTTAAGGGACCCATCATCTGCTCTTTGGTGACTGCTGTTCGGACTCCTCAAGCCTGGTCATTTACAACAAGGCTAATATCTTGCTGGGGAAAAAAAATCTTGTTTTGCATGCTGCAAGCCAACATTACTTTGTTCTTTGACTGGTGTTGTTCTGAAACACATTTTATACTCCCCTTGAGCAAATGGGTGGTTACATACACTGAGGGGAAACACATTAATGATTTTTAAATCATCTCCCCCTGTGTATTGATCTGCCTGGTACTCCAGATTGCTTGCTTGTTCAGGACTCCCACTACCCCAGTTTTGCCTTTGGGTCTGAGCTGCAGTCACTGTGGGGTACGTGCTTTTTCCATGTTTTATCTCAAGGTGTTTGAATTATACTTTGAAAAGGTGTCTTGCCTTACTTCCCAGTGAGGAATTTAATCTCCCCAGTTCCCGATAAATTGTTTTTGTTTCTGAAGACCTGTGTTGTTCACCTGTTCTGTGTTTGGATCTTTCTGCTTCCCAGTCATCTCCCTTGCTACAAGCTCACCCACCATTTGCTTTCACTACCACTTTTTAGAGTATGCTCTGCTGCCATGGTTCTGACTCATTTCCTTGGTCCAAGGGCCTAAGTGTTCTGAGAAATTATGTCAAGATGCTTTTAGCAAGATGCACAAAATCCAGCTTAAACTGAGTCAGGCAGTAAAGGCAATTAATTGGCTCACATTTTTTGAAACATTAAACTTTGGGAAAGGATCAATACAACAATGTGTCCTGTTTCTTAAAGACTCTCCAATCTCCTCTTTACAGTGTTGGCTTCGGGGGCTGGAGAGACCCTGAGTTTCATCCCTGGCACTGAAAATAAGTAAAAAGAAAAAAAAATTAATCTCATGATCTTCCTTCAGGGAAGCTTCTAGTTGCAATCTGGTCTAGAAGCTTCCTTATTTAGGTTGGCAAGGTCCCTAATGATTTGTTCTAATCTTTGAAGACCTGCTGACTTGAGAATGGGGTGAAAATATACCAATTTTCTTAGGTAAATTAGATTCTGCCCCTACTTCTGGACTGAGGTCATCCTGCTTCACACTGGCAACTTCAAACTGGGAAAGGGAACTCGGGGAGAGCTGGGGTGAGCTCTCAACATTCTGTAGGAAAGATTAAGCTCAAATCCTTATTTTCGACCTCGCTCTGGTCCCTTGAAATGGGCAGCAGCAGGGGTATTTATGCCATGGAAACTGGCTGCTGTTACACAGTGGCTCATTTGTTGAACTGGCGGGCATGCTGCAGTGCATGTTAACAGGCAACAATCTTTTTAACTAGTTTCTTGAACTTTGGAATCACTCCCATCAATGCACATGTTGATTTTAAACAACGCTTTTACTGAGATATAATTTACTCGCCACAGAATTCATTTTTTTAGATGTTTGGCTTGTTTCACTTTGAGTAATGTTTTCACTCATGCCACAGTAACTATCTGTATTTTATTTCTCTTGGTACTGAGAAATATCTGTTTGTCCATACATCAGAAGATGCTGTGTGAGTTACTGAGACCCGATTCCAACTGCAGTTCTTAAATCTAGTCTTTTCTTCACCAAGTGCAGCAGTCTGGAGAGCAAGTCCTGTACCTTGCCTGGGCAAAACCATAGAGCTGGCCCTGGTCGTGTGAACCCCATTGAGCTGGACTGAGAGCCTGAGAGCAGGAGCACTGGCCCCGCTCCTTGCTGTCTGCTACATTGGGTGAGCTAGCTGAGGCAGTGTCAGAAAGCTCTCCCTGGTGGTGACAATGAGGGAAAGCTGGCAGGCTGACCAACCCAGCTACCACCCAGTCCCAGAACCAGGACTACGAGGTAGCACACCCCAACACCCACCTCATCTATGAACTGTTAGATTATATGAAGGGGCTGGACCTGCAGATCCAAAGCTGCAGGATCTCCATGACACAGGGCAACAACAGGATGTCCAAGAGGAGTCCCAGTGAGGACCCAGTATCAATATTGTAGCAGAAGCCAAAGGCCTCGAACCAAACCAATGACTCATTTCAATGAACACTTGCAAGTAAAGATGTATGGACAAAAGGGTAAACTGTGTGACTCACTGGGCCACACTACAGCTTCCATGCCGAGATTTTGTTTTATTTATTTTTTGGGTTTTACTTTTAAATTTTGTTTTGGGGGGAGGTTGCAAGGGCAGAGGGTGAAGCAAGGGGACAGAAAGATGAGAGGGATTGGGATGCATAATATGAAACCCACAAAGAATCAATAAAAAGTAAAAAAAAAAATCGTCTTTTCTGTCTCTAGTCTTTTAATACTTGTGCTGCCAGAATCATTTCCCTAAGACATGACACTTTGACTTCTCATTCACCTCATAAAAATACATTGCCCTCTCTGCCTGTGAGATGCTAAAGGAACACACTGACCTTGCATTTGAAACTCTTCAGTTTGACTCCAGTAAGGAAAGGAATGAGAGGGTCCTGCTTCTTCTGAATGGGTAGTTTGGACCAATAATACAAAATCTCATTAAAAGTACTTGTATCTGACTGATGGACCATGTATTCCTCCATCCTTCCATCTAGCCTTCCATCCATCCATCCATCCATCCATCCAACCAACCCACAAACCAACCAAAAACAGAAAAATCCTTCCACCCCAAAAATAGCACCCAATGGCAAAAGCCAAAGTCCAAACCATGTAGAGCAGCATCATGGATTTATTGTATGGCTGTATGATATCATTGTTTATGCTTCTGAAATGACACTGGGTCTTAAGTCAGACAGGTCTCGTTTATAACCAGCCTCAGCCACTTAGCACTGGCTTCCTTTACCCTCTCTCCTGGGGCTTTAGGAAAGCCTTTATGTGCAAAACAGGAGTAAGAATCAAACCCCAGTATCCCATTATTGGATCAGAAGGCATCAGCTCTAAAGTATTGTGCTCAGCCCTTAACGGGCACTCCACAGATAAGTGGACATTGTGGTTGAACACATGGTTAAAATGTCAATAAAAAAGAAAATCTGAGAGTGTCTTTGGTGTTCTTTAGGAGTTTCAGAGCTTTCATGGTTTCATTTCCATCTGGTGCTTTAAAATTAGGACTGGTTTCAAGCAGAAGTCCGATGATCAGTTTTTACCGGGCCTTCTGTTGTGGATCTGCCGCCGTCACTCCTGGTATAGTTCCAAAGAACCAGTGCTTTCTTGGGAAATGGTCAACAATAGCATCATACTTTATTACTATGAAGCTTTTTAACAAAATGGCCTAAAGATAAGCACCTTAAACTCTATCGGGCTGTTTTGAGTCAAATTTCTCATAGGAATGAACCTTGGTGACTGGCCTTTACCATTATGGGAAGCATGATTTAGTAATTATTAAAGATTTACCACAAGATATTGTTCTTCAAAATAATCCTGACTTGTCAATCAAAGATGTTGAAAGTAGTTAATCCTAATTACTTTGGTTTTATTTAGATTATCATAATGATTAAATTGGCCTCCGTACTTCCTTAGTTTAGAAAATGGATACATGCATAATAATGTACATGCTTAAAGTCTTATCAAACCACTGTGAGCTAGATCTTCTTTCAGGGTTGGAACTACCAGTGCTTGATTGTTCTTCACTGAGACATTTGGTAAAACCAAATTAATCCATTGTTAATTTTGAAAATTCACCTTTAGTCATAAGAACCAAGCTTTGGAGCTTGCTCCTTTGAACATATACTTCAATCACTGAATATTATTTCTTTTTTCTCATTGTAGGTCTGCCCACGTCCAGATGAGTACTCCATAGTCTACAGGAAGTGCCGTTCACAGTTCACAGACCTAAACGGCTCCAAGAGATTTGGCATCAACACATGGCATGACGAGAGTGGGATTTATGCTAATTCAGAGGCCAAGCAAAAACTCTACTCGTTGGCGGGCAATCCTATTATCCCACGTTAAAAGCAATATGTATGCAATCAGACTCTCAGGTTAATGAAAAATAACAAATGTAGCAGTAATAATTTCCTTTAATAAATACAAAGTCTCCTGATCCAGTGAAATGTTTATGTTCATATTCTCATGAGCTCCTCTCTATCTCCCCAAATTTAGCATATACGCCACTAAGGTGAGGCACACAATTCTAGAATGTATTTATGGCTGCTTTCTTTGTTGTATGGAATATCCATTTCTTTCATTGTTAACAAAAATGTATAAAACTAGCACTATCCAACTTGTAATTGTTTAGCATGTAGCTAATTTATTTATTTATTTATTTTGTTTGTTTGTTTTTACACCCTATTGCAGTGTCCCCTCCCTTCCTCTCTTCCTACTCCTTCTCCCCTCCTCTCCCCCATCTCCTCCTCCTCCTGTTTCTTTCAGAAAAGGGCTGGCCTCCCATGAATATCAGCCAGCTATGGTATATACGTTGCAGTGAGACTAGACACCTCCTCTTCTATTAAGGCTGAACGAGGCAATCTGGTAGGAGGAAAGACTCTCAAAAGTGGGCAACAGAGTCACAGATAGCCCCTGCTCCCACTGTTAGGAGTCCCACAAGAAGACCAAGTCACACATTGTAACATATAGGCAGGGGGCCTAGGTCAGTCCCGTGCAGGCTCCCTGGTTGTCAGTTCAGTCTCTGGGAGCCCCTGGGAGCCCAGGTTAGCTGATTCTGTGGGTTTGAGGGTGATCTGGCTGGGACATCTATCACTGCATTGATTGACAGGATTGATTCTACTGATCTGGTTGGTTAGGCGTGTGTCTGTCCCCTTTCGCCCTCACCACCCCATGTGTGTCCCTCCCCAAAGCTGCATGCTTTGTCAAAGAGGATGAAGAGGACGACCTTCCCCGAATAGAGGAGGACCTGTCTTCGGCCAAGGGTATATGAGTAGCTGTGCTCCCCTGCTGGAACTTCCAAACAAGCTAAGTTTTTAAAAAGTGAGTCAATTTTATTTCATTTTGGTGGTTCTGGGGATTACATGGAGGGCTTTGCGCACACTAGGCAAACACTCTTCTACTGAGTGACATTCCTAACCAATTTCTTCCCACTTAAACATTTTTAGTGGAAACACAGTAGTTGCTGATGTTTCTGCCATATAATATGTTTCAATACAAGTACACCATGTACAACCTGGTGTGGTAATACATGCCTGTGATCCTAGAACCCGGGATTGAAGCAGAGAGATCCAGTGTTGAAAACCAGACTAGGCTGCATAGCAAGTCCTTATCTCAAAAAGCCAAAACCAAAATAAACCAATAAAACAAACAAAAAATCAAATAAATAATGTATAATATTCAAGTTGAGTAACTAGTTTTTTAAAGATTTCTTTATTTTACAGACATTCAAAATTCTATACTCTATTTTGAAGTATACAATTAATTATTGGAACTAAATTTACCTCAATGTGCTATAGACCACTGGGCTGGCTTTTTTCTGTCCTCTCTCTGTCCCACCTCTCAGCCCCTCCTAGTCTGGTGACCACTATTCTCCTCCCCACCTTAAAGATAAGTTCTACCCGTGTAAAAATATAGGTTAAAGACCAAGAGTTAAGGTTTGGGCAGCACTGATCCTATAGTGATGTTGAGTGTGTGTGTGTGTGTGTGTGTGTGTGTGTGTGTGTGTGTGTAACCTACAGGCTTTGATTTTTTCCGTGGTGGCTAGTTGCAGCCCATTTATTCAAGGTAAAAGCTTTTTGAGTCTGTAAGATAGGAAGGATCAGACAAGGAGACCTTTGGAGGTTGTTGGGAAATCCAATCATCTAGGATTAGATTGAAAGAAATCTTAAGACTGTCTTGACTTACCCTCCCATAAATTAGTACCAGCCACCTGGGGCTGCAGGACAAAGTGGCTTACACAATAGAAGTCTTTATTTTCTTTCAGGTTTGGAGGCTGAAAAAGCCCCAAATCAAGTTTCTGACAGGCTTTGTTTATGGCAAGGACTAGTTTCTAGTGCTTTGCTGTGTCTGCTTATGTGGGAGAAGGATGGACTTGCTCTCTTTCAATAAGACCACGTATAGTTGAGATAGAGCCTACCCTTATGACCTCACTTAACCTTAATTACCTTCTAAAGACCCTCTCTCTCCAATAGTCATGCTTGAAGCTTAGGGTTCTGCATATGAATTTGGGCAAGGCATAGAATAGCACACAACCATCAGCCAGGGTTCTATTAATATGATATTCTGTATTCTGGATGATTTTTTAGGTGAATTTGAACTTTGATTTCCTCTGAGGATGGGTTCATTTTGTTAACCTGGCTTTAATTTCCCATCACTATTTTCTTAACTCATTTTATTTTTAGTCGTATGTGTGTGTGTGTGTGTGTGTGTGTGTGTGTGTGTGTGTGTGTGTGTTGTGTGTGTGTGTGTGTGTGTGTGTGTGTGTGTGTGTGTGTGTGCACATACATGCAGGTTCTTGTAGAGGCCAGGACCAGGAGCTGAAGTTATAGGCAGTTGTCAGCCACCTGAGGTGGGTATTTGGAATTGAACTGGGGTCTTCTGCAAGAGCAGAATGTGCTCTTAAATGCTGAGCCATTTCTCCAGTCCCATACTATCATTTTTTATTTAAAAAATAAGTTCATGTACTGGATAGATGGTTCAGTAGCTATGAGAACTGGTTGCTCTTCCAGAGGACCTGGGTTCAATTCCCAGCACCCACATGGTAGCTTGCAACTGTCTTGACTCTAGTTCAAGGAGATCCAATGCCCTCTTATGGCCTCTGAAATAGTATGTTATGATAAATGCTATTTGAGCATTGTATACAGCTCTTGATTTACGAACTGAGCAATTGTTAAGTTATATGAGGAAAGAAGTGATAATTAATAAAAGCGTGATAAGCCAAATAAGCATTTTTGCCACTTTAAAGCCTGTGTCTATGTAACATACAAACATATAATTCATAAATGTGTACGTTATGCATTAATAAAACATCAAGACAGAAATTAAGCTCCCAGTATGGGTGGGGCTCATGATGGAACACCTGTGACCATGACCCTGTTGGGCCATAGCTCTGTTGTGCTGGTCAAAGAGTTATCTGAAGGACACAGAGGCCCCTTACTGCTCCAACCTGTGATGTGCTCAAAAAAGACCAATTCTAATAAGGATGACCTC
Organism: Peromyscus melanophrys; assembly: GCA_902168415.1. Lineage (NCBI taxonomy): Eukaryota > Metazoa > Chordata > Mammalia > Rodentia > Cricetidae > Peromyscus > Peromyscus melanophrys. The sequence continues at coordinate 5,982 of CABHPR010112184.1, read as the reverse complement.
AGCCTTCATCTGATTGCTGCCATAAGTCCTATAAAAACTAACGAAGGGAGCACCGTGAAACTCCTCTTCTGGAGCCCCTCTGCTTCTCAACAGTTCATTCCCACTTGTCATGCCTTAGATACGTTTCTATTGCTGTGATAAAGTATACAAAACTTACAAAAATGTATTTAGTTTGGGACTCATAGTTCCAGGTTAGAGTCCGTGACCATCATGATAGGGAACATGGCAACAGGTATAGTCCTGGAGCAGTAGATGAGGGCTCACATCTTGATCCACAAGCAGAGAAAACTAATTAGGAATTATATCAGCTTTTGAAACCTTAAAGCCATTGAGACCCACCAATGACACATCTCTTCCAATGAGACCATACCTCCTAAACCTTCCCAAACACTTACACCACCTGAAGACCAGGTATTCAAATATGTGAGCCTATGGGAGTCATTCTCATTCCAACTCTACACCTTAATACATCTTTGTTCCCTCTGCTAACTTCCTTGTCAATGATTCCTTATTTTTGAGAGAGGCAATGAACTTGGAAGTTGCTGCCTGGGGCAGTTTTGGTGAGCATTGATCTTCTCTCCAGGTAAAACTTACCAGAATCCAAGAATGACTCTATTGTACTCAAAGAACACACATTGGTGTTGCCTATATTGTGTTAACTCTTTTATCTGTTAGTTACTCTAGATCAGTGTTTCTCAATCTGTGGGTCATGCCCCTTTTGGGGTCACATATCAGGTATCCTGCATATCAGATATTTATGATTCATTGTTATGGAATAGTCTCCTTGTACACTGTGAATATGTGTTGCTCTCATTGGTTTAATAAAGAGCTGATTAACAGTAGCTAGGCAGGAAGACTTAGGTGGGACTTGCAGACAGGGAAAAAGAGAGCTGGGGATGAAGAAGGGTTGATTCATCAGGAGATGCAGAGAGAAGCAAGATGAACTTGCCCTTCTGAAAAAAGGTACTGAGCCATGTGGTAGTACATAGATAAAAAATGTGGATTAATTTAAGTTTTAAGAGCTAGTTAGTAACAAGCCTAAGCTATCCGCCAATCATTTGTAATTAATAATAAGTCTCCATGTTGGTTATTGGGGAGTCGGCAGACCCAGTTAAAAAAAAACCCATCTACAATTCATAACAGTAGCAAACTTACAGTTATGAAGTATCAATGAAATAATTTAATGGTTGGGGGTCACCACAACATAAGGAACTGTATTAAAGGGTTCCAGCATTAGGAAGATTGAGACCCACTGCTCTAGTTGATACCTGCTTAGGATGGCTTTTCCTTCTACTTATTACAAATTCAATTTAATCATTACTAATATTCATTAGTATATCCAATTTGAAATAAAGATGACCTTCTCCTTCCAATTCCTGCCATAAATACTATAGAAGCTCTGGTGGAAATGGTTGTTTGGAAAATGGGTATCTGAACACCATACTGTGCCATCATTCCTTTCCATGAACAAAGTTTTAATGTCCACATCCTTACCTTAGAACTCTGTCACCTCTGCATACCATTGCACTGGCAAACGTCATACTTTGAGTAAAAAACTTAGGTCTGCTATGAATGATAAGCTTAACAGCCAGTTTTGTTGTGGATTGGCATAAGAATGAAATGAGAGATTTCATTTAAAATAATTGAGGAAAACATTGATTTCAAATGATGGTTACTTCTTCAACTAATCTATTCAATTTCTCAGTGAATGAATAGGCATAATGAGCTTATACTGTTGTGGATTTCTTTAGATAATTGATCTGGAGACAAGAAATACTTGAGCTCAGAATTGATGGTTATTGGAGAATGTCCTTTTAGGAAGGGACTATCCTGCCTCCTGATTGGTCCATGTCAGGATTAGAATTCTGAGACTTCCTAACATTTGTTGTTTTTAACTGTCTTGATTGTAGCATCCTAGTAGATATGAATTGATTTTATTTGTGATTCCTTAATCACATGATATTGTGTAGCACGAATCTTAACAGGTCGTATTAATAAAATCAAACCTGAAACCAGGTATTGGGGTGAATGCTAGAAGATCAGAGAAGCAGAACAAGCCACAGCTTCCTCACCTCGCCAGTTCCTCAGATGATCCTGTTTCCTCAGACTGGAAACCTCTGAGTCCTCATCCAAATGGATCCCAGCTGAACTGCTGCTCAAAAGCATAAAAGCTTAACCAGGCTCTAGTTCCTCGTCCTCATGCCTTAAATACCTTTCTGCTTCCTACCATCACTTCCTGAGATTAAAGGCTCTTGTTACCACACCTAGCTGTTTCCAGTGTGACTTTGAACTCACAGAGATCCAGACAGATCTCTGCCTCTGAAATGCTAGGATTAAAGGCATGTGTGCCACCATTTTCTGGCTTCTATATCTAGTGGCTTTTCTGTTCTCTGACCCCAGATAAGTTTATTAGGGTGCACAATATTTTGGGGAACACAATATCACCACAATATTGGACATCTTTAATTGTATTCTTTGGCTTTTTAAAATCTCTTCTTTAGAGAATTGGCTTAGGGTTTCTATTGCAACGAAACATCATGACCAAAGCAACTCGGGGAGGAAAGGATTTATTTGGCTTACAATTATATATCATTGTTAATCATCAAAGGAAGTCAGGATATGAACTCAAACAGGGCAGGAAACTGCAGGCAGGAGTTGATGCAGAGGTCATGAAGGAGTACTGCTTACTAGCTTGTTCACCATGCTCTCTCAGCCTGCTTTGTTACAGAACCCAAGAACACCAACCCTGGGGCAGCCCCACTCATAATAGGCTGGGCCCTCCCACATCAACCACTAATTTAGAAAATGCCCTACTGTCTTGTCTATGTCTGGATGTCATGGAGACATTTTTCTCAACTGAGGCTTCCTCCTCTCTGATGACTAGCTTGTGTCAAGTTGACATAAAACTAGCCAGCACAAAAGTCTTTATTTAGATGCTTTGCCCGTTTGGTTAGGTTATTTATCTTTCTTTCTGTTCCTTTTTATATTGAATTATGTGTAAGTGTCCATGGGAGTTTGTGTGCATGAGTGAAGCTACTTGTGGAGGCCAAGAGGGAAGCAGAATCCCTGGAGCTAGACTTAGGAAGGGTAGTTTTGCCCAATGTGGGTGCTGGGAACAGAACTCAGGTCCTTTATAAGAGCAGTCTGTGCTTATAACCTCTGAGCCATCTCTCCAGCCCTGTTATTTATTTTTTAAGATTATAAACTTTTGAAATAGAATTTTTAAAAATGGAACATAATCTGAAAAAAATTTTATTTTACCTGAGAAGCAGCCTACAAGACTTTATTTAGAAATAATCATTTGAATTTCTGTTAAAAAAAAAACAACAGGAAATTTGAAAGAAGAAGTCTGGAAGATCTTAAAGGTAAAGATGCAAAAATGTATAGTACATGTGAATATGTCAATATTTCTGATAATGGTGATATGGGAAGTCAGGAAAGGAATATTAAGATTACTCACAAAATTCTGTGGGAACATATTCTTTACATTTTCATCATATTTCTGTTTCCTTTATCAGTAACTTTAGACCTGATAAAGTGACCAGTATTTCTGTCGTGACAGAGCACTAGGAAATCCACATTACAGTGTAAGGAAAGCTTGCCTTTCATTTTAGAAGTGTGAACACAGAAGAAGTAGATATAAATTTGTTCGTATCTAGAAGATAATATGCAAGTATTATGTGTAAGTCTCTCTGTACATATGTATAAATATGCACTCATATACATACTGTATAATGTGTTATATATTGTGCAGAAAAAGAGGATTTGTAATTTTTCTGTTAGCTTTCTCTAGCCACCTGGAAACATACTGACTTAGAACAACAAATGAAATTTCTTGTTTTGGGAATCCACTAGGTGGGTTTCCTAGTCTTGTCTCACTGGGTTGGGATCTAGAACGTTCTCATCCTGATAGCAGCTGCTGACTCAAGGCTGACAACACCAAGGGTGTCCTGGCCATGTGTAACCATGCAGCAGAAAAGGCAGGTCTTGAAGACATAGCATGATGACAGGGCTCCCAAGAGCAGTGAGTAGGGAATTCTCTGTGTCTAAGGCCTTTTCAAAGATCTGTTTGCCACAAGCTTACTGAGTCATGGCCAGAAAAAGTCCTGAGACCAGCCAAGCCAGTGGGGGCTGACTTTGCAAGCATACTATCTAGAAGGGAGGGCAATTGGCATTTTTTCCCCGTTAATCACAGCACTGCTGCACGTGTCTCATGACAAATCCTTCTATGTACAAAAACTATGCTTCCTTCTATATAATATTTCAGTCAGAGAATAGAGACAGACTTCCCCCATTGTCTTAAATTCGTGACATGATTTGGTCCTTTGGGGTGACTCCAGGCTCACCGATCTTGCTCTAGCTCTTAGTGAAACTTTGTTTAGGGTCAAGACAAGGAGTGAAAAATGTTTGCCATGATCATATGCTGCTATGAAAGAACGCTCAGGTAATTAATGAAAGCACAATCTATATGATTTGTTTAAAACACTTGGTTCCTTAACATGCTTAACCTACCAAGGATTTAATGATCTTGCAAAGAGAGAGGGGCTGTAAGAGTACCTTAAGACAATCTTACTTCCTGTACAGCAAGCCCGAGTTTTCCAAAGCATTCAGTCTGCTGAGATCGTATGTAAACTAAAGCATGGATGGCATGTTTGTGTGGTACAGTTTGCCTCCAGAATGCCTCCCTGACATTCCTGCAGCAGATATACATACTTGTAAGTTTTCAGAAGGCTGTGGATGATGGTTTATCTCCTCTGTACTTGTGGTGCCATTTATTCATTTTATAAGCTTGAAACTTATTTGTGGACAAAAGACAGAATTTTGTCATCGCGTATGTACAGTCTTCTGAACTTAAGCTCTTTACATTTTTCTTACAAGTTACTTTCCTATCACAAATAAGCAGTGTACATGAGCTGCACCCATGAAGCAGAACAACCTAAATAAGATGTGGACCTAGATGCAAATTTGATTTACCCATGATATTTATAGATATAACTCCATAGATGACCCAAGGTTAACTATACAAATGGATGTCCACATATCTGCAATGAAATAAAAGTGCCTTCGGTTCCCCTTGGCACCTTCCTGCCATCTCCAGCACCCTTTTGCCACTTCGGCTTCACCCTCAAAGCTTCATGGATTGCCCTGCCATGGGCTCCCCATGGGACATCTGATCAGACAGGCTTTTCCACGGAACCTTAATGCCTCTCTTTTGTACTCTGCTTGGCCATAAAAAAAGTACCACGTGAACAACAGCAAACTCTGATGTCAGTTGGAGTGACAGCCAGGCCTCCTGGAACCATGGCTGCCATGGCCTCTGACTGACTGTGAACCTTGGAAAACAATTCCTGGGGTGGCTCCTTTCCGGTAGGGCCCCCTTTCAGCTGTCTGCATGAACTATATTTTCAGGCACTCTCCTTGAATGAAAGTTTTTAAACTGTGTTTGCCTCTTTGTATTCTGGAGCCTCTTTTGAATGAGGTCTAGCCATCAACACACTTGTCCTACTGTCCCAAAGAGTAAAGCTTCTCTAATGACACTAATCTCTCATAACTACAGTCGCCTTGTCTGCAACTTTAATGCACTTAATCTCTTTTTCTCATTAAATTGCACATTTTTTTTCACTTTCTTCTGCTCCAATTTTCTCCCAACTCTGTGAAAAGCTGACTAAAAGCAATGAATAGCAAACATGTCGTAGCCTGAATGTTATACTGTCTTAAAATTTATTTGCCTAATAAATTACGCCATTGTTTTGGAATTAAGGCTCACTAACATTTTCAGGCCATTAGTGAAACAAAGCCAGATTCTTGGCCAAAAAGTAAGACAAACAGTCTTTACTTACTCCAAAAGAGTCCGTGTTTCTGCATGAGTCCTTATGAGGAAGGTCTTCACGGGACACATTCTGACAGCATTCTGGTCTTCTGGATCTCACCATAACAGGTTGGTCCATGAGTTCTGCCTACAGCTCTAAACCTTTCCAAATC
>CABHPR010112179.1:0-12109 GCA_902168415.1 Peromyscus melanophrys | reverse complement strand
GCACGAAGCTACACAGAGAAACCCTGTCTTGAAAAAAACCAAAAAAAAAAAAAAGAAGATTGTGGTTTTATACATTTCCTTGACCATGTGTTAGGAAACCTCAGTGACTGTAAAGCTCTTCTTGGAATCATCCATGTCTTTGTCTTTTAAGTCCGTCTTGTGTTCCCATGTGTTTCTTGGTTTGAAATGGAAATTGTATTTTTGTAAGAATGGTTGCTGGCGTGCCTTTTTGGTTTAGTGGTGTTTTAGATGAACCCTCTTAAGTAGGTGACAGTGATGTACTTGCAGCTTGTTTTGGTGACCGGCTAGGAGATTGACTTAGTCCTTCTTCTTACCCGGTTTCTTACTTGCTGAAGTTTGAAATCCATACTTTTCAAGAATGTTCTCGGATCTCATACATTCAGTAGTTAGGAAATACAGTGCATCAAATAGTCATAAATGATACGTGTTTCATAAGAAATACTGTGGTGGTGTGTAGAATCCACTGTATTGGTCATATGCCCCCCCTCAAGTAGTCACACACCCATCTATCAGTTAAGTCCTTGAAGGTCAATGACCTACTCTGGGCTGAGTTAGATTGTTTCAGAGCTCCGAGGCTCTTAATAAATGCCTTAGGAAGTTTGTCTCTAGTGTCTGAAAAGACATGAGACCTAATGTTGCATTTTATTTTGCTGTCCGGTAAGAATTTTTATGAGACTGCTAAGATTGGGATCGTCTCTTGGTGGCAGTGTAGCTTGTAACTGGTGGCTCTCTTTTTTTTAACAAGGTGCAGGTTTTGCAACATTTGGACAAACAAAACCAGTGGTAACCCCTTTTGGTCAAGTTGCAGCTGCTGGAGTGTCTAGTAATCCTTTTATGGTGAGTGAATTTCAGTTTTAGCCCCTTAGAAAATAAGTTATAGTTTGTTAACCTGGGAAAACAGAATGTGACTATTCTTGCATACACCTTAGTGTTCTGTTAATATGATGTTATAGATTATGTGTGGCCCTTACAATGCCGGTAAGAAGTTAGTTGCAAATCTAAGTGTGGATGATAGATTTGCTATTTTATAATATGAAATACATGCACCCTTGTCAGAATTACACTTGAAGAAACCTTTGGATTTCGGGAAAAGGAGTCTTAAGAATGAGATTTTTGTTTGTTTGTTTTTTGAAGGTACAAGTACTGCTTTTAAATGCCAGGCTCCTTTTTAGACAGTATTAAAGCACTTGTCTAAACAAATGTATGTGAAAGGACAGTGTAGTCTGTAACAAGTAGGAGGTAGTTTACAGTTTGTTGTCAGCAACAGAAATGAGTAAAGGTTGGCAATAAAAAGTTCTTAACAAAAGATTGAAGTTTTTCATTACAATTTAATGCTTTCGTCTCATACAAACATCATTTCTGTTTATTTTGTCCTTGTGTTTTTTCCGATAGCCTGGTGCACCAACAGGACAATTTCCAACAGGAAGCTCATCAACCAATCCTTTCTTATAGCCTTACCCAGACACTGTACTGGAACGAACTTTTATGTGATCATATTACATCTCTCCGCCTCTTGCACTGTTGTCTTGTCTCACTGATCTTAGCTTTAAACATGAGAGAAGTCTTTAAAAGCCTGCATTGTGTATTGAACACCAGGAAATGCGTGTGAAACAGAGGGCTCAGCAACAGCTTTTCACTTGTGAATGGCAGAAAAAGGTAGCGGCATCATGTACATTAAAATTGGCTAATGTTAAGTTATTGCAGATCCCACATTCATTATGCTGCAGTACTGTACATATTTTTCTTAGAAATTAGCTCTTTGTGCATATCAGTATTTGTAACTTTAACACATTGTTATGTGAGAAATGTCACTGGGGAATAGATCAGCCACTTTTAAGGTGCTGTCATATATCTTGGAATGAATGACTAAAATCATTTGAAGCATCACTTCTGGAAAGTTCAAAGTCAAGATCGGAAGGTTTTATTCATTCTTGAATTTTTCCTTCTAAAGAGCTCTTCTATTTATACACGGCTAAATTCTTTAAAGATGTGAAGGACACCTGTCTGCGGAATAAAGCTGATCATGTTTTGCTACAGTTTGCAGGTGAACAAAATAAATATTAGAAAATATGCTATTGTTTTTGTGTTCTTGCTGCAATGCCTTTACCAAAGTGGCCTTAAATAATGAGTAGTGAGTTGAGAACATCTTGAATTCTTAAAGACTTCTAGTGACTAACTTTTTTTTAAAAGGCCATGTAGAAAATGTATTAAAACTACTAGGACCGCTATATTCAGGACTGTGACAGTGGAAAAGCATTTACATGTAGCTTGTCAGATTCACCATGCTACTTCTAATTTCTCTGCAACTTCTTAATTTTGTGAAATTTGTAAATATGGAGAATTTGCATGTATGTGTATTTACAAATATTTTTTAAAGATCTTGAATTCTCAGACTGCAGAAGGCCTATTTTAACTATTTTTTTTCTGTTCTCCATTTTAATTGTCTTTGAATGTATTGGAAGCAGACATGCCTTGACTGTGACATGATTACACCTGAGGTCATGCCCCCTCTCTCCCCCCAATTTCTGGACAGACTGATAACTATCTATAGAACATTTGTTTGTGTTTGTTTAGGGGTACAGAAACAGGAACCCAAATGTTACCTTAAAGTGATGAAATACTTTGTATAAAAAGGTAGCAATACTAAGTTTAGTTTTTCTTTTTGTTAATATTCAAATGAACTTGTTTAAATATTTATATGTAGCAATGCCTCGTTCATCCCAAGGTAATCTGACACTCGCTTCAAAATGAAACACAACTAAGAGAACTGAAATGATTTAAAAAAAAAAAAAAAAAGCTTCGAACAATGCCCCTAAGTCATGATTCTGTATGTAGAGCATACATGTTTCTTTGAATGTGAGAGTTTAATAATTTGATAATTTGCTTTACTGATCCATAGCATATTTGTGTTGATGAAAGGAAGGAGTCCAAAATGACGATGGAGAGTCTGCACTGGCAAAGGCCATAGGGACAGCCAGCCTGGTCTAGAGGACAGCAGTATTAGTACATTTGGTAATGACTCTGTGCCATCCAAAAAGCTAAAATTGCATACACAGTGTGTAATGCCTGTATGAAAGTGATTTAAACAATTTTTAAAGTTTGGTTTTAGGTGATGTAAGCAGCAGTTTGCTCAAACGTTTTATTCATGTTGGATGCATTCTGCAGTGATTGCTGTTACCGTCATGATTTAAAGTCTGGGGGTTTACTTGGGCTGCAGTCTGCTGTCCTCCTTAGTGGAAGGTGTGCTTTAAATGTACTTGACAAGTGACATGCCCGAGCCTCAGCCCTTTCTGAGCAGCTTGCCACTGAGAATCCAGTTATTGCTGCTCAGGCTCAGCTACACCTTGGGCATAGTCTTGAATTCTTTGTACATTTTGGGGGCTTCATCTATTTTCATGGAAGAGAACTTAATGTCTTTTTAAACTTCTGTTTGAGATTGTATTAGATTCAAATCAATTCATATGTACAAAAGTTATACTATATAATTGTAGGCCGTTACCCAAATAACCTACCAGGCTTTCCATCTATTAAGTAAATTAAACAATTGTTATCAAAATAGTTTTAAAGACTATTTTTTCTAGTAGATCTTGAGATGTGTAATTAAATGGGGGGAAGCTGTATTAACTTTCCATGAGTGCTCATAATCAAAATACAAGTACTTAGATTCAGAAGAGCTCCAGTGTTAAAGTGGGTTTTCTCATGATTTTTCTCTTAGAAATCCACTTCTTTTAGGCTTAAATTTGTTTTGCTCCTAGTTTTAGCCATTGTGTCAAGCATTTGAAGCACAGTGCTCTGGGTGACAAGGCAGAGGATCTTCACACTGCCAGCATATTGCTTGAAACATGTTCCCTGTTGTGTCTTTGATCGGAAATTAATTTGTCTTTTAGGGTGGCAAAAACTGTGTTAAGTTTAAAAACATCTTATTCTCATTTTTATGACACAAGGCATTTTAGAGTCTTTTGAAAATAGAGGATAGGTTGTCATCTCTCCCATAAGATAATTTGTTCTGTAAATAGAACACCCCTTATCTGGAAGGTGCTTTGGTGCTAGTAGTTCCTGTCAGTCCCAAAGTCGAGAGAGTAACTGGCTGCTGTCACTGGGCCAGCATTTCTGAAACATGTTTTCTGTTCATAGTTTTTATAACTGTCGAGATCCCCCAAAGAGCTTCTGTTTATGAAACTTGAGTTTTTCTAAGTTATATTGCAAATCAGTACAGAGGGATTTCCAAAACCTAACTTTTAAATATGGCTGTAGTAGTCCTATTGCTTGTTAACCTAGAGAGTTGATATAAAATCACTTTTCCAAAATGGAAAGAAACATTGTTCCTGTTTTGCCAGCCTTTTCAATGTCAGGCTTAGTAGAAACTGTTTACATTCTGTTTACATACTGTTTACATTCTGACTCGTCTCACAACAGAAAAGCACTGGGAACTACACTGTGCACGTGTGAAATCCAGATGGTGAGAGAGGTGCACACTGTCTTTAGAATTAGTAACAAAAAGCAGTTTGACCCGGTACAGCACTTTACAGGCCCCCAGATCACATTTTGAGAACACAGCACTTTAAATTTGTGTGTTTCTGGTATATTTTCCTATGGGGAAACCTTGTTCCTTCTGAACCGTGATTGGGAAGTGAAATTCCAGTTGAAATCATAGACTTCTTAACATTAGTAACTATTGTTAAAGTACTAATGGTGATATTGTGAGAGTGGTATTTTTACACCTTTTCATGGAGCAGGTACTCACTGAGTGGTTTTCTTCTATCAGCTCATGTAATGGAATCTACAAGGCATAGAACAAACAGGTAAGCTCATTACAGCCTTTATTCTTGGGAGAAGGTACTTGGATTAAATTGTACTTTCATATTTAGGTGTGACTAGATTCTCTTTATTTATTTTGAAATTTTAAGTCACTTCCTGTATTTCTCAAAAATACTTAAATCATTTAACATGAATTCTTTGATATTTTGATGAACTATGTACCATTTACTCTGTAGAGTCTGAGTTTTGGGGGTTTTTTTTTTGTTTTTTTTTTTTTTTGTTTTCTTCTTTTCTGACAGGGTCTTTATATAGCCCTGACTGTCCTGGAACTCACTATGTACACCAGGCTGGCTTTGAATTTACAGAGGTCCTCCTGCCTTGACACCTCCCCCGCTTAGAATCTTACTAACCTTTAGAGTAGTGGGATAGCCTTGTCCCTCAAGTTGACAGTGACTCATTGTGTGGGGCACCTTACTGTTGTTCCAATCTTAGATGGTCTTTTAATAAAAAACTCAGAGCCAGATATCAGGGTGAAAACTGAAAGATCAGAGAAGCAGAGCAGCCAGCTCTGTAGTAGCAGGCTCATTTGACTAGCAGTCTGACATCATGAAATGCATGCATCTCCAGAGCCTGTTAGACCCTCCAGCACAGCAGTGATGTGGGAGTCCGCAACTCATTGACTAGGTTTATCCGTCCTTTGATGACTGTATGCAGACTTCAAAAACCTTGAGTTTTATGTTATTAGTGATTCATCTGGACACTAGTTTACTCTTGAAAGGACACTATAGTTTGGAGATGCCCAGGTGCTGTGAAAGGTTTGGGGAAGACAGTGGACTTCTGGTACAGGGCTGCACAGGCGCTGTGCTCTCTGCTGGTATGCAGCTGGGACAGTGCTTCTCAGGACTGGAGTTTGAGTCCCATGGGTGGAGCATGTACTGGGGAAGGGCTTCTGTCTCCCACCCTAGTGTTCTTGGTCATAAATTCCACTGCTTAGGGATAAGCTTTTGAATAGCTAGACCTTGAATAGGTAGAAAAGGTAGGTAGGGCTTTTCTCTGACACTTTTTCCTTTGACTTAGGACTTTATATTGGTTTTTCCAATGAAAACTTCTGCCAAGATGGTGCATCTAATACCCTATCCCTTCTGCATGTTTTATGCCATCTATACTTTCATTGTTTTGAAATCTGTACTTGTCCAGCACCTAGATCTTTGGGGTTAATGAAAACAGAATGTTGTGATTCAGAATTTTGTAAAAAGAAAAAAATCCTAGACAGAACATTTTATTTGCTGATAAACATGTTCATTTGATCAAACTTTTAAATTGGTTTGTTCTCCAGAATCTTGGTGACTTGTTATCTAAGTTACAATCTTAACAAATACTCAAGGAGCCTTGTGATTATGACTATTGAGTCAGTGGCTTGAGGCAGCAAAGGTTGTAAACTAATGTTACATAGTCAGTGTTCCTAGAGTGTGGTGAGTAGAGCCAGGTTTTTAAAGGCTTGGAGGTTTCTATATGTTCTAAATGACATGTGTAGGCTTTTTTACCGTTGTGCAGCATCCACAGGTTATTTGGTAACCACAGAACATTTCCCTCTTTGACTTGGTTTTCACACCCCAGGGGAATACTGTTCCTGTATTCTTCATAGTTTTCAGGAATGCTGTCTTTTATTATGTCAGTCTGTGTATCTATGCATGGTTCTCCATTTTAAAAATTCAAAATTTGCAGTCTGTTCCTTTGTTTTAACTTGGACACCTTTCTATTTACCACATGCAGCACTATCCCATCATATAAATGGCATCAGGACCCAGGAGTGGATGTCCCTTTGGAGGAACATGTTTTAAAATATATATGTTTATATGAATATTCTTGATTTTGTCTGATAGGAAACTTTCAGTAAAACAGATAATTCTATTTTGAGACTCACCAGCTATTTACATTTGTTTTTGTATTTCCATCTGAGAGATTTTTTCAGATCTCTCAAATGGGATTTCCCAGCATTTAAATTAAATTGTGAAGCCATTCAGTGTGATTGCTGTGGAATCTCGTGTCTTATTTTATACCTTACTCTTTCTGTCACCCCCACCTCTGACTCCTGCTGTTTCTAAAAGAATGGCCTGAAGACTTTGTTTTACAGTTTGTCAGTATTCTGCATCTCCTCATGCACCTCGGCCTGGAGAGTGACCCTGTGTTTATGAGAAGAAAGTGCAAGTCCACTGGTTGACACCCAGACTTCACTCATTGTCTTCCAAGTTAAGCTAGCCTTTGCTTTGGAAAAGCTTGGGGAACAAGTCTACAAGTGGATCCTGATTTCTTGCAGAAATTAATGTGCATTTATAGAGTTACACAAGGGACTTACTTGCTCCAGAAGTTTGTTTTAATGAAGAACACTTACTGAGTAAAAACAACTCAATAACCGATTAAGTAACTTACTCTGCATGTGAAGAGTGAAAATGCAGAGTGCGGTGGCGAGCTCAAAGGACAGTGGGAAGGGGCTGTCTGGCTGTGGGCCGCTATGTTTGGAAAATGCTCATAGGTTCAGGTTTTCAAAGCTCAGTCTTGGTGCAGGAATTGGTTTTAGGTATAAAAACTTACTGGTTTTGATAATTGTTCTCTTTTTTGGAGATGCTAAGAATTTGAACCCTCGGTCTTGCACATGCTAGGCCAATGCTCTACAGATAAGTCTAGCGAGTTTCTTGTTCATTGTGAAACATTGAAAAAATTTTTTAAAAATAAAGACATGACTTTGTGTACCACTTGGGATGGCCTCTTCAATCGTGTCCTCATATAACGCGGTGCCTGGGAGGTTGGAAGACGCGCCTCCGGGTCAGTCACAGCAGCACGCCTGTCCCAGGCGTGCAGTTAGAGGAGTAGAGATGCTGAGTTTCTTGGCTGCTGGAGAAGGAGCGCTCACGTCTGGTTGACACAGTCAGAGGCTCTCCTGTGTCTGCTTCCTACAGAAATGGCTTTGTCTCTGCTTAGTTTCACCACGTCTGGATATTGAATGTTTGTTCAGGGAATCTGGTATCTTAATTGAGTCTGTGTTGCTTTAAAAAACAAATGACAACAACAACAACAACAACAAAAAAAACCCTACTTTTTATTCTGTTTTTGTAGCATGAATCTTAAAAAGTCTTATTAATAAAAAACAAACCTGGGAAGCCAGGTATTGGGGTAAAATGCTGGAAGATCAGAGAAGCAGAACAAGCCACGCCACCTCACCTTGCCAATTCCTCATCTGATCCTGTTTCCTCAGACTGTAAGCCTTTGCATCCAGATGGATCTCAGCCGAACTGCTGCTCAAAAGCCTAAAAGCTTAACCAGCTCTAGTTCCTCGTCCTTGCGCCTTAAATACCTTTCTGCTTCCTGCCATCACTTCCTGGGAGTAAAGGCTCTTGTTACCACGCCTAGCTGTTTCCAGTGTGGCTTTGAACTCACAGAGATTCAGACAGATCTCTGCCTCTGGAATGCTAGGATTAAAGGTGTGTGTGCCACCATTTTCGGGCCTCTATATCTAGTGGCTGTTCTGTTCTATGACCCCAGATAAGTTTATTAGGGCGCACAGTATTTTGGGGAACAAGGTATCACCACATGTTCTCTTTTGTAGTAACCTTTGATCAGTAGAAGTTCCAAAGTACCGGGTATGGTGGTATATACCTGTAATTCTAGTGCTGTGGAGGCTGACCACAGAGCAAGACATTACTTCCCTCTCACCAACCCCCCAAAAAAGATTTTTATTTATTATTATTATTACCTTTTTTGTTTTGTGTTGTTTTTGTTGTTTTTGTTTTTGTTTTTTCGAGACAGGGTTTCTCTGTGTAGTTTTGGTGCCTGTCCTGGATTTTGCTGTATAGACCAGGCTGGCCTGGAACTCACGGAGATCCGCCTGGCTCTGCCTCCCGCGTGCTGGGATTAAAGACATGGGCCACCACTGCCCTGCCCAAATAAAGTTTTGTTTTGGTTTTTTTTTTTTGTTTTTTTTCGAGACAGGATTTCTCTGTGTAACTTTGTGCCTTTCCTGGAGCTGACTTGTTAGACCAGGCTGGCCTCGAACTCACAGAGATCCGCCTGGCTCTGCCTCCCGAGTGTTGGGATTAAAGGCGTGCGCCACCAACGCCTGGCCCCAAATAAAGATTTTAAAGGACTAAGTAAAATTCTTTGCAATCTTTACAAGATTTTCATCATTTACAATGTTTGTGGTTATCACTGTCAGTGCATACAAAATTTCCATAAAGTTCTCTCAGGAGAATTACAGGGTATTTAAAAGATGTTTAGCAGAATATCTACAAATTAACACAATGTAAGCAGCTCTAATAATGACTCATGATATTAAGTATGATTTTTTTTTAATTTTGACAATTTTATACCTGTGTACATTGCATTTTGGACATTTATACACATCCATACAGTTCTTTTTAAAAAATGCTGTCAAGACTTTAAAACATCTATAACAAAATGTAGTTTTTGGTTAAAGTGCTTGGAATTGAACCCAGGGTGTTTTATGCCTGCTCAGCAAGCATATTTGTTTGTGTTTTTTAAAATAGTCTTTCTAAGTAGGAAAGAATTGTTAGAAGGCTTTGATGAGCCCACTAGAGTGTGCAGGTCTCTGACAGTTTCCAGCCCAGCTCATAGCTGGAAGGCCGCCAATCCTCATCTTTGGACAGAGTTGTCTAGATAGTCTCAGTAGCCTAAATAACAAGATGGGGGCCTTTTAGAATCCTATGCCTTATCAATTTTAAGTGTAAATACTTGTCAAATTGGTGGTTTGATGGTATTAGCTGATATTTGTGTTATCTAATACTTTATATTTCATGGATTATAATGTGAGACTGGCCACCTTTTCTTGCTTTGCAGATCACCTTCTCATGAGATTTTACCTGTTTTCTAGTATGACTTTTTACAATTTGGTTTTATAAGCCTGAGGATGTAGCTCTGGTGGAACAGGTGTGTAGTGTGTGTGTAAAGACCTGGGTTCAAGCCTTGTTGCACAGACTTTGGGCGTTTTTTGTATGTTAACATTTAGTAAAATTACATGAGGTTATATTTCATAAGTAATTTCTGTTTCTGTTCATAGATGGTTTGTGTCTTTGTAAAGTCATACCTGTAAGTCTTTTTCTGTAATTTAAAATGTTTGCTTCTTGCTTGAAACCCTTTCTCAAACCAGTGGTGTGCATATATTCACTTAGTGCCTAAAGCTTCTATGGTTAGTTTTAGGTTAAATAATTTGGAGTTGTTAACTCTTAAGATGCTGGAGAGGAAATCTTGCATTGATAGCATAGGTAATCTCAGTTCTCACGGACTCAAGGATATGAAGCTGTCCTCCCAGCAACCCTGCTGTGATACTTTGCAGTGATGCATACAATGAGTCCTGCTTCCAAGTTAGAGAACCCAAGAGAGATGTAAAGGGCAGCCAGAAGAGGAGAGACAGTGAGGGAATGATGGGAAAGCTACTGCAGGAGTGGGGATGGGGAGAAAGACAGCGTAGATGGGAGGACCTAGGCCGTGCAGTGTTGGTTTTCTCTATGTGCTGCTTGTAGGCAGTCAGACTCTAAAAATGCCAGCCAGTGTCTTCACATTCTTAGTGCTGGCCCCATGGATGCACATCAGCTGCCCTTGCTAATATTAAAGTAGGGAACGTTCAGGGGCTAGAATAGTAACTCGATTACTTGGGGAGTTGGATGGTTTGGTGGGAATTTGATGTAAGAACTGGTTGGAAAAAATGCTCACTTAGTTGCTCTAAAAAATCCTCAAGAAAACTAGTGGGTTCTATGTAAATTCATATCTTGGCTACAAGGGTTTGAGTTTGGGTTCACAGAAGGGCACTCAATGTATAAGTAGAAATTAATCACTTGTTTTTTGAAAGCAGCAAATACGTGTGTGTGTGATTAGACAACAAAAGTATGTAAAGAGCACTGAGCATAAGTTTGCCGCTGTAATTAATGCACTTAAGGGGCTGGAAAGATGGCACAGTGGTTCAGAGCATTGACTGCTCTTGCAGAGAACCAGGGTTAATTTTTAGCACCTACATGGCAGCTCACAACCATCTGGAACTCTAGTTCCAGGGGATCCAATGCCTCTTCTGAGTATTAACCCCAGTTAAAACAAGATTTTTTTTTTTTAAAGGCAATGTCTCACTGTATCCCTGGCTGGCCTTGAATGTAGAGATCCACCTGCTTCTACCTCGCTGGTGCTGGAATTAAAGATGTGTACCACCATACCTGGCTGAAACAAGGATTTTGATAACCATGAAGTATCTCATAGTGAGGTACATCCTTTCTAAGTGTTCCCTTCTCTGTTTTCCAGGGTTTTTTCTTTTTTCTTTTTTGAGACAGGATCGGATGTATCCCTGGCTGGCTGAAGATGTTGAACTACTCTGCCTAGTTTTGCATTTGTGCTAGGGACCAAACTCAGTGCTTCACGCATGCTAGGGAAGCACTCGGCTAACAACTACATCTGCAGTCCAGAATACAGGCCATTTTAGTCGATACCTTCATACACACATGTGTCCATAGTGTTGTTTGGAAAGATCCAAATCTAAGTGCAGATTAACTTTCATGGTTCCTATTAGTAAGACCCAGTTACCTACCAAGGTATTTTCTGGGTTCACACATTTCACCCTTAAGATAGAGGTGTTCATTTTCCTTGGTACATATCGTTGTAACATTTTTAAAGTGGCCCTAGGTCCTTTTTAAGATCTGCATTTGCTTGTTCTGGTTCTTGTTGATTTGCTTAATCCCAACCTTAGCAGATTTCTTCATGGCACATGGAAGTCGACACTGGAAGTGCAGATTTATTTCTGTCAATAAAGTCTGATCTGTTTGTCTTTTTCCTTTCCTCCCTCCTTCCCTAGGTCACTTCCACAGATGGGGCTCAGACTCCTCGGCTTAGGTGATCTCACCTCAGCCATGTGAGGAGCTGGAATATGGTTGCTAGTCACTTGCATTTCTGATGTATTTCATGCATGCTTCTCGATTAGCCTAAATTATTTTGATCCTGAATTTAGCATGTAGCCTGGACCAGGCTCTCACTAGCTTGCAAAAAATAAGCTTAACATTTAAAAGTAACAGTCCTTGAAAATTATTGCTTCATACCTTTTGAACAATTTATCTTCATCTGCACAAATATCTAGAATGTACCATGAGCCAGGTACTGATTTGGTATTAGGACTTAACTGTAGCTAATATACAGTGCTGTCTCAGAAATCTAGTGGCAAACATGGAATTATGTGCAAGTTATAGTACAGTGAGGGATATCGACAAATTCTTGGGAAATAAAAGCTGTGAGGAAAGCTGAGGTACCGCGGGTGCAGAGGAGTGCCTAAACCAAAGTAGAG
>CABHPR010112176.1:12681-24883 GCA_902168415.1 Peromyscus melanophrys | reverse complement strand
ACACACACACACACACACACACACACACACACACACACACACACACTTCATTAAAAAGTATGTTATCAAGAAATGAATGTTTATTGTAAGATGAAGGCTAAACTTCACAAAATGCCTGTTGCTTCTAATTAGTGTTAATCCCTATGACAATTTCTACAACGTCCTGTTTAAACTATAATTATAGCTGTTTATTCTCAAAGAGAGAGAGAAGTAGACAGTTTCAGTTCTGTGATTTTTTTATGGCTCTTTCAACAAATGAGGTCAAAATTTAGCTTCTAAACTCACTTTAGCTATACAGTTACAAAAACTGTTGCATTGGTGAATCTATTGCTGAATAATGAATTACCCCAAACACCAAGCCCTGGTTGTGTGAGTCAGGAATCTGGGTAAGACTTAACCAGGTGCCCCTGGCTCAGGGTCTCCAGAGGCAAGCTGTAGGAGGCAGCCACAGCCATCTCAACCCTTACCCAGAGCTGCAGAATCTGCCTCCAAGTTCACTCAAGTGGTTGTTGGCAGAAGACTCAGTCCTGTCTTGAGACCCTATCCATAAGCTGTCCGAGTGTCCTCGGGTTTCCTCACACAACAGTTCCTGAAAAAGAGAAGAGAAGGGAAGAGGATGGAAAGGCAGGAGGGCCATGTTGGAATTCGCTTTCTAACCTCAGAACATCCTTTAATTTCTGCCACATTCCACCTATCAAAGGAGCCTCTAGATCACTTATTCTCAACCTATGGGTCATGACCCCAGCACCATTGGAAAACACAGCTATTTACATTATAATTCATAATAGTAACAAATTACAGTTATGGAGTAGCAACAAAAAGAATTTCATGGTTGAGGATCATCACAACGTGGGAACTGTATTAAAGGGTTGAAGTATTAGGAAGGTTGAGAACCACTGCTCTAGAGCCTATCCACATGCTAGGGGAGGGACTCTGCAGTGTGGGACTATCAGGGGGCGGGGGCTACTGGAAACCATCATACAGGCCCCTACAATCCTCTCCATCTGATTACATGGGCAAACTCCACAAATACAGCATCCTTCAGTTGATTCATGTATTTATGTAAACACAGCACTTCAATTTATTCACATAAATACGGATGTCAAGAAATTGACTGGGTGAAAAGTACACTCTCTGTCACTGATGCATCTTTGCCTCAGCTGGTATGTTTTCCTTCTTGTGAGGAAAATAAGTCCTACAAGTTGCAAAAGTCACAAGACTGATTGAGGATTGGTAAAAAACCATTATCCAGGAAGCCTCTATTTACTTTGTAAAAAGACATTGGTCTTCATTTGAAATCAAAAGAAAAGCATAAAATAGAAATCAAGCTACATAAAATGGCATTGGGTAGACGCAGTCAGGTTGTTTCTAATTTTACCCATAATAATGATATATAAATTGAACAATTTTCTTATATGGACCTAGGGCCAGAACTCAGTGGTAAAGCGCTTGTCCTGGAATCAATCTTTTGTGTTACAAAACACAAACCAAAGCATCCTCTAATGTAATTCTCATCAAGCTAGCAATCTTTTTCGTTTGTTTGTTTTTGAGACAGAGTGTCTCAGTATAGCCCTCCCTGGCTGTACAGGAACTTGCTCTGTAGACCAGGCTGGCCTCGAACTCACAGAGATCTGCCTGTCTCTGCCCCCTAGGTGCTGGGATTAAAGAAAGGCATGTGCTACCACCGTCCAGCAGGCTAACAATCTTCTAAATTAATTCAGGTTCAAGTGATTGGGTAGGATTCCACATACAATCTCCAACTGTACCTGCAGACTACACATTCTCGAATTCAACCCAGCAATTCCTCTTATTGCTCTTCATCATTCCTTAAACGATGTAGTATAACAACTGTTCACATCACATTAAGAATTACAAGGCAGTTGGTCGGTGGTAGCGCACATCTTTAATCCCAGCACTTGCGAGGCAGAGCCAGGCAGATCTCTGTGAGTTCAAGGCCAGCCTGGTCTACAGAGCAAGTTCCAGGACAGGCTCCAAAGCTACACAGAAAAACTCTGTCTCAGAAAAAAAAAAAAAAAGAATTACAAGGCAGTGAGATGGCTCAGCAGCGAAGGCACTTGCTACCTGATGATCTGAGTTCAAACCCCAGGACTCATGTAATAGGAAATAACACACTCCACAAAGCTGTTCTCTGACTTCCATACTAGTGGTGTGTGTGTGTGTGTGTGTGTGTGTGTGTGTGTGTGTGTGTGTGTGGTGTGCACACACCCACACACTCACACATGCATAATAAGTAAATAAATATAATTTTGGAAGAAAAATTATAAATAATCGAGATTTTTTTTAATTTTATAATTTAATTTAATTTTACATATCAGCCACGGATTCCCTTGTTCTCCCCCCCCACACCTTCCCCTCAGCCCAACCCCCATTCCCATCTCCTCCAGGGCAAAGACTCCCCTGAGGATTCAGTTCAACTTGGTAGATTCAGTCCAGGTAGGTCCAGTCCCCTCCTCCCAGGCTGAGCCAAGTGTTCCTGCGTAAGCCCCAGGTTCCAAACAGCCAGCTCATGCACTGAGGGCAGGTCCCGGTCCCACTGCCTGGATGCCTCCAAAACAGTTCAAGCTAATCAATTGCCTAATCGAGATTATTTTAAGTATTCAGGAGGATTACAGAAGTTATATGTAAAAACTATGCCATTTTATATAGACCTGAACATCTCAAGGTTTTGCCATCAGTGAGGGATGGAGTGCTAGAACTAATCGACTATGGATACCAAAGGATGATTCTAACATGCTTGCGTATCTATATGTTCATTTGTGTGTGTGTGTGTGTGTGTGTGTGTGTGTGTGTGTGTGTGTGTGTTAAATATTTATATATCCCGCATTACCCAGTATCTAAGGCTGAGAGGCTGTGGGGGGGGGGGGCGCTTGGCTTATTGATTTATACATGTAATAAAACCATGCTTCCCATTGCTTCCTACTTCATGTTTTAATTTTTTTCTTATACAATTCAAACCATCTACTTTGGCCATTGGTGAAGCATGTGTGGCTTACCTGAAGACCCATGCATGAATTCCATGGCCGTATTAAACACTGGTAGCTGAGAGGGGCTACCATGGCATGGGGGGAGTGGTGTGCTCAAAGGAGAGCCGAGGGTACCAGGAGAGGAGTGACAGGCGTGTCCTCTGCCTTGTGCTTTCTCAGCCTTTATTTGTACCTGTTCTCTGACAGGCAAAGGGGAAGAGCTGAGTCTGAAGCAAATGCTAACTTTTTTATGTAAAGGTGCATAAAGAGATTCCTTGAGAGTTGTGTAGAAATGCAGCCGTTCGAATGCATCTATGTTCTCCAGTTACTGGGAGAATACTGAAATCACTCAACACATGGTCAATGCTGTTTCAACTCTGTCATACATACCCCACTAATAGAAATGTTGCTTTGCAAGGTACTTTAACATTCTTTTACTTTTAGCCAAATAACTATTTATGTTTATCAATCACTCTTTGAAAAGTTGTGTTTTGTATTGTATGCCTGGGAATCCAGTACTTAAATGGAGAATTATGAGTTCAAGGTCAGCCTGGGCTACATAGGAAGACTTTGTCTAAAAACAAAAAGAAAAAAAAATTTTTTTTTGGTTTTTTTGAGATAGGGTTTCTCTGTGTAGTTTTGGCACCTGTCCTGGAATTCGCTCTGTAGACCAGGCTGGCCTCGAACTCACAGAGATCTGCCTGGCTCTGCCTCTCGAGTGCTGAGGCATGTGCCACCACCGCCCAGCAAGCCAAAATATTTTAAGCTCTTTATACAACTTCAACACACATACACCATTTTAAAAACATTCGGAGGCTGAGGAAGGAATATTATTGTAAGTTTGGAACCAATCTGGACAACACAGTGAGTTCAGAGCAGCCTGGCCTACAATGTGAAACACAATCTGAAAAGAAAAAAAAAAAGTTTACTTTCTAAATGATGTCCATTTTCTTTTTAAATTTTTTTTAAATTACATTTGTTTGTTTTTATTTGTTTATATGGGGGCTTCTAGTATGCCTCTGTTCACGTGTAGAGATCACAGGACAACTCTCTGGTGTCAGTTCTCCCGGCCCTGTCTGGTGGGTTAGAGAGATCAAACTCAGGTCCTGAGCTGGTGGCAAGTGTCTTTACCCTCTCAGCCACCTCACTGACCCTATCTGGTTTTTAAGCTTCATTTGCATGACAAAACACAAGGAAAACCAGGGTAAGGAAGAAAGAGAAATTAGAGTCCATCTCATGGGTAAGAGAGGATCAGTGGTTTAAGAACAAATTGAGGGGTTGGGGATTTAGCTCAGTGGTAGAGCGCTTGCCTAGCAAGCACAAGGCCTTGGGTTCGGTCCTCAGCTCTGGAAAATTAAAAAAAAAAAAAACAAGAACAAATTGATGTAGAAGTAAACTTCCAAGTCATTCCTACACCAACTCCCCGGAATAATTTATGGTCTACAATCAAAATAAAGTAATGAAGTAATCTCAGGGCTGAGTCTGTGGCCCCGTTGGCAGAGTGCTTGCCTGGCTTACAACAGGAGACTTGAGTATGATCCACAGCACCACATAACCCAGATAAGTCCGGTCCTCTGGAGGTAGAGGCAGGAGAACCAGAAGTTCAAGACCATCCTCAACTACATAGAGAGTTCAAGGCTAGCCTGAGCCACATGAAACCCTGTCTCAATGAAAACAGCAACTCTATAAGACTCTTGTGTTTTTATGGGATTAATTCTCATTTACATTTCATGTTTAGTAGTTATTTTTCTTTGGTGGTGCTGGAAATGAAATCCACAGCCTTTCATACGCTAGGCAAGTACCCTCCTACTGAGCTCCATCCCCAGCCCTTCATTTCTTAGTTAGTAGTTTGTTCTACTCTGAAAAATCACCCTTCAATGATGATAGATGTGCCTACACACTGAAAAAGTAAGGATATTCAGGTTCTATAGCAAGTGTGTGGGAGATCCTGGCTGCCCAAGTTACTTCCAATATTGTTTTCACTTTGTGAAAATATTTGATGACGATATTTTCAAATTGCCTGTGAAAAGGAGCACTCTCCATTTGGAAGCTGTGCCACCAGCCAAAGCAGTTAGGCTCAGCCCAAACAGTGAGTGTTTGCATTCCTCTGCTCTTTCAAATCCGCACTGGATGCTAACTTGTGGGAGCCATTCTTTTTCCTTTCCTTCTTTCTTCTTCTTCTTCTTCTTCTTCTTCTTCTTCTTCTTCTTCTTCTTTTGGCCTTATATTTACTGGCATTGTAAAACATACTTTTGGTAAGTTCGTCAATTAACTTTAAAAGTCAATGAAAATCAAGCCCTAGTCGGGACTTCTGGTGCTCACACATAGGAGAGAAGGGAAGGTTGAAAAGATAAAGGAAGAGGATGGGGGAGGGGCGGACCACCACTTAGCTACTTTTTGGTTGCTATGATCGGATGCCTTGAGGAAAGCAATTCAAAGAAAGAGTGACCTGGAGAGTTGGCTAAATGGTTAAGAGCCAGGACTGCTCTTCCAGAGAACCTAAGTTTGGTTCCCAGTACTCACATTAGGCGCCTCACAACTACCTGGAACTTCAGCTCCAGGGGATCCAACGCTTCTTCTGGTTTCTGAGGGCACTTAATACACACATGGCATACAATAAATACACGGCACACACAAATAAAAATAAAATAAACTTTAAAGACAGAAAGGCTTTCTTTTAGGTCACAGTTTATCATTTCAAGGGAGTAACTCGTGGTTGCAGGATCTTGAGGCCACTCTTCCCATCAGCTCCACGGTCAGGAAGGAGAGGGCATGAAACTCAATAGTCAGCCCTCTTCCCCTTTCTTCAGTCTGAGACCCCAGCCCCCAGTATGGTCCTTCACACAGTTACCATAGATCTTCCCACTTCGGTGACCCTACTCTACGTAGTCAGATGCTCAGAGGCTGAGCTAATCTAGATAATTCCTCAGGGACATGCTGCTGGCCTTGTGTCTTAGGTGACTGGAGAGCCTGTCAAGTTGACAAGTGATACTGAACATGACATGGAGGAACTTGACATACCTCCTGATACACAGTCAGAACAGCATAGATTTTTCTCCTTTTTCTCACTCCGAATAACAATTCCCTTTTGTGCAATGGAGACTGGGATATCCCACATAAGATGGATGTGGCTTTTGCTATATTTGTATGTCACAGGGCTGCCGTTTAAGTTAGGTGAATCGGTTAAAAACACTGTTTTGTGATAGCACAACCCTCCCTACACAAGGCCCTTTAAAGCCCTATACTGTCTCTGACTAAAGCCAAAGCTCCTCTTCCAGGGCTAGGAATGTAGTTCATGGGCTAGAGTGCTTGTATAGCATACCTGAAGCTCTGGGGTTGATTCTCAGCCCTGCAGAAAATGGGTGTAGGCTACACACAAAATCCCAGCACTCTGGAGACTGAGGCAGGAGGATCAAAAGTTCAAGATCATCCCCACCAACAAAGCAAAACTGAAGCCAGTGCCAGCCTGGGCTACATAAGACTGGAGAGAGAGAGAGAGAGAGAGAGAGAGAGAGAGAGAGAGAGAGAGAGAAATGATTTCCTCTGCTTCCAGCTCCTCCCAATGTGGCCTGCACGTCATTCTCCAACTCTCATCCACAGCAGTCCTCGCCCAGCAAAGTCCATCTCCTTTTAGTTCTCCTCCGCCATTGGGCCTCTGAAAAGACTTTCCCCCACTGCATCCCAACCCCCATTTCCCTACAAGGTTCAGCTTCGAACTTCCGAGCTCAAAGCATAGTGATGGGTTTTGAGGAGCAAGTTTAGAGTTCGGAGCAGCTAACCTAAAACCAAATTAATTCCACATTATTTGTGGTGAATGTGCTCCAAATGTCAGTGACAGCTAGACTTCGGGTGTGCCATCACGGTAGACCTGGGGTAAGAAGCTGTCAGTCTCTACCAAAGGAACTAAGGCTGTTAACCATTGTCTTCAGAATCAGCACACTACCACAGTGTCACCCTGTTCATTTCTCTTTGACGTTCTCAGGCATGCACTCATTCAACAAATAAGTACTGGACACCAGCTGAGGCAAGTTACTGCACAAAGCGTGAAGAAAATAACAATCGTGGAACACGTCCGGACCCTCGAGGAGCTTTTGTCTGCTAGCAAAGCCAGTCCGGTGGTGTAGCTTGATCAAATGCTGTGAAAATGGAGGATTAAGGACACCCAGGAAAGCTTCCAGGAAGAAGTGGCATTGGTGATGGGCCTTGAAGGATGAGGAAGTGTGAGGACCAGGTGTCTCAGCACGGCAGTAGCAAGAGGGTGCTGCTGAAGGGTAGGAAGAAGTGCATCCATAGGAGTAGGTTGCATCTGGTTAGGGAGGGCCTTGAGCGCCACATTCAAGAGTAAAGCTTTATGGTTATGAGATTTTTGTGCAAAATTGTTTTCCAAGAAGCACTTAGGACCACTGCAAGAGAGGCAGAATTCAGGTGAAAGATGTCTAGACGTCTGGAAAGTTCACTGTGATGAGCCAGTGGCACACTGAGTGGCTGGCTGTACTTGAGGACAAATGTTACAATGGAAAGTCCTTATTCTCCTCTCCCCTTCTTTCCGTTGTGCTGATGCCTTCTCTCCCTCTCTTGTGCTCCCTGGCTCAGCTAGCCCTTTGTCTTCCTGGGGGCCCTGAGCAAAAGAAGCTGTGGGCTCTGGGTTTAGGGCGAATGCTAAAATGTTGATCGAACCAGTTCGAACCTGGGTGTGGTGCTGCATTCCCATAATCCCAGCACTTGGGAGGGTGAGGTCAGAAGACCAGGAGTTTGAGGCTAGCCTGGCTACATGAGACCTTGTCTGAAAACAGAAATCTTGATTCCAGGTCTCTATTTCCTTTCTCATACCGACAGATGGGCTTTACTCTGGCCACTGACAACTGCGGCCTCCAACCTCACCCGTCAGTCCAGTATTATCTCAAGAGCTGGAGCTGCAGCTCAGAGGCGGAATGCTTGCCTAAGTACAAGGCCCTATGTTTGATCCTCAGAACTGCTTTAAAAAAAGAAGGCAAGAAAGAGAGACAGAGAGACAGAAAGAGAAAGGAAGGAAGGAAGGAAGGAAGGAAGGAAGGAAGGAAGGAAGGAAGGAAGGAAGAAAGAAAGAAAGAAAGAAAGAAAGAAAGAAAGAAAGAAAGAAAGAAAGAAAGAAAGAAAGAAAGAAAGAAAGAAAGAGAAAAAGAATTATTTTTAGAGACAGGAAGTAAAAGAAATGACATACTCCACTGGACCTAGAAACCCTACCAACTAAGTCTTATTTATTTTATTTTAGACAGGGTTTCATGTAATCCAGGCTGGCCCTGACCTCTGTTTCAGCCTCTGGAGTGCTAGGATTACAGACAAGAGTCACCACACCCTGTCTTTTTATTATTTTTTTAATGCAAACATTGAATGTTATGGAGACAGAACAGAACTCTGAGTCAATTCTGGATAATTCTGTACTATCAGCACAGGGAAATGTTTTCCCCCTCTTCTGTTGCAAAGAAGTAAGCCAGGCTTTGAAAAACACATATCTGTGTGTCCATTTTAAACAAAGTAAGCAGGCTTTGAAAAACACGTCTGCGTGTCCATTTTAAACAGAGATAACATCCTCCGGGAGCCTTTTACTTCCTGGTCCCTCTTAGACCCTCTACTTAGTAAGATAAAATTTGCCCCCAGGAGTCTGATCCCTCCAGAGCCAGACTCAGAAAGTGAGGTCATTCAGGCTTGCCAGACCACTGCGCTTTTAATGGGATTTCAGGGCTTCCAGTCACTGTGTCGGCTTGTTCCTTTGAGGTTGGTTGGTGGTTGTTGTTGTTGTTGTTGTTGTTGTTGTTGTTGTTTGAGATTTGTTTTCTTTAATGTTTTTATATAAATGGAGTAACCAGCCAACTGTCCAAATGCACTTCCGCCTCCCTGAACACATTTGGCAGGGTGACATTGATAGACTTTAGAGTGTTTCTTCTTCCTTCTCTTTTTCCTAATTAGCTGGGATTCCAGGAAAGTGGTACAAGTGTAGAGTTGGGAACTAAATGCCTCTATTTGGATGTACACAGGTTTTCTGTCTCCAAGGGCCTCTTGTTACACTGTGTCAGTTCACACTGACCAGAGAGCAAATCACAACCACTGATAGAGCAGTCACACAGGGACACTAAGGTCATCCTACTTCCCTTCACTGTGGGCCTCTTGTGTGTGAAGGTTGACCAGTCAGTTCCGTAATCTGAAATAGTTTTCCATTTAATGGGCAGAAATCCAGAAATAATTAAGACAATAAGAGTGTGCAGCCATTCAAGGCAGTGACTGTGTGCATCTTTGGAGAGAGAAAAGAAATCTTGAGATCAAAAGACATAAGCATCGGTGACTTACTGAGCTCCTCCTTGGCAGAAAGGGAAAATGTACTAATTCATTCTCTGCTGAGATCACAGTGGGAGGGGGGAGTGCAGATTCAAAACTTCCCCTCAAGTGCTAAGATTTTCAAGGAACAGTTTATTTAAATCATTCATAACTGAGTTTATAAAGTAAGATAGAAATTACCAAAGGGCACTGTCATTTTAGTTTAATCGGATAGTTATATAGTTATTATTCCTTTTAGCCTTCGCTTGAACTCTGGGGGGTGGGGTCTTTACCCACAACACAGTAGAAGCTTCCAGTTCTTTTCTTTCTGTTAAATCTGTAACTGTATTCTGATTTTATCTTTCTGAAGACTTCTGAATATTTACAACTTAAGGAAAGTCCTGTTTCTCCAACTCAAGGCCTTTTTACACACACACACACACACACACACACACACACACACACAAACCCACATATCATAAAAAAATTCCTATTTAAAATTAAAAATCCCAATGTCTAGAAATTTTCTTTGTAATTAGAAAAAAAAGTTTCAATTCAACTTGACTCCCTAATATCCAAAGACCCAGTCAACGATTGTTTCCAAGAAAAAATATTTCCCCCCAAATTATTTCAAATGCCTTGATGAGCATATCTCCGGTGGAATGCTTCAAGTCTAAGGCATATTTATTTTTCTCAGCTGCACCCAAGACCCTTCAAATTGCTGCTGCAACCTCTCCTCCCTCACTAGCTCCAATTATTTATCAAGGTAATTTCTGACTGCTACTTGGAAAAAAAACTGAAAGAAAAAAAATTACATGTTATTTTCCAGAAAATAACTGCTTTAAAACAGCATTTTAAAAGTGAAGGTGGGAGTGGGGGATACACGGTGTGCATTTTCTTTCTGATTTCCTAGTTGCCCTCCCCCTGAGAAATGTTTGACTCCCCTACTGAAAGTTCCCTAACATTCTGGTTGATGAGCTGTGTCCCCCTTTTAATCCCAAAATGACCTTCAGGCCACTTTTTAAGGTGATTTTTATCACACTCGGTCAGGAAGGGCCTAATAGGTGAGAAGCCATTACCAGAGCAGGGCTTGCTACAGATGTCCCAAGAAAATCCTTGAGACACCATCTTTGAAAAACTATTCGAAGATTGTTCACTTGAGTAAATCCTTAAGCCTGCCCTCCCTCGCTTTCTTGGGCCTGTAGCCATATTACTCAGTCTCAAAGAATTCATCAATATTCAACTGGCTCTCTTAATATGCTGATGTAGCAAAAGGAGTTTAATAAAGAAAGCTGTTGCCATTTTTCTTCAGAGGACCTGTCACAAATTCATCTTTCATCTTCCAGCGCTGGAATCTTCTGGTATTTATGTAGGAAAATTAATGTTTATGTGCAGGAATCCAAACAAATGGACCCACCAAGCCGAACCTTAAAAGCCCAAAGAAAGCCTCTCACCCCAAGGACTAGGGAACTGTATGAACGATCCAGCCGAGGATTTCGACGCGTGTTCAGTCACATCTGACAAGCCGGCAAACTTTCAGTCCTGACCACGAGTTATGAGGATATTAATAGAAAAAAAAATGTAGGTCCTAATAGTAGTTTTAAGTGCCCACTGAAACTATCCACGTTATCTGCCGTGTTGAAAAAAAAATCCTGAAAAGAAAATCTTGGTCTGTAAAATCTTTTTGGTTATTTTTTTCTCCGCAGTTTTGCAGACCCTGGAAGACTCTACCATACTGCCCTCTCACCCCTCCCCTCCAAAAACCGAAAATAAGCCCAAGTCATCAGAATAAGGCCACGAGATTCTAGCAACGCCTTGAGACTTTGCGATCGTCCTCGCAAAACTCAGTTTTTAGATCAGCCCTGAAGAAATATCACAATAAAGTACAGAAATACAGCGGGAGTTAAGCAGCGCAAGAAGCTGCAGCGCTGAGCGCCGCGGAATCGGTGGTTTTAGTATCTGCTCGCCGTTTTCGCGCGTGTGAGCGTGTTTACCCGTCTTAAGATTGCTTTTTCTCCCCTCCTTTGGCACCTGGTGGGTTTTGTTGTAGTTGTTCCAACCCCCTCATGCGGTTCCAAACTATCCCGCACTCATTCTACCCTCAGCAATAAAACTTAGGCTTGACTCTGGGAGCGTGGAGGACCCCGCGGCCGACCGCAGCTACCAGCTTGCCACTCAACTGCTGGCGATTCAGGGACGTCCGGATGTCCTAGCTAGTCAATGGCGCCGCGGAACCCACTAAGTCCCAGACAAGACAAGAGGTGGCTGGAGTGGAGGTTTAGCCAAAAGCTGCCAGGACAACAGCCTCTCCCTCGGAGTCCCCAAGCAAAGGCGCTAAGTAGTTCCTATGTAGCGCTTTGCACCCAGCACTCCACTTGCCCCTGTGGTTCCTTCTGGTCATCTTCTGGTGCTCCCCCCCCCCATAGGTGGCTGCTGCAGGCCAACAATACCCATTGCCCTTCCCATCGAAATCCATCTGAGTTTACATCCCGCTCGCTCAAAGATTTGTCCAACCCGGGAAAGAGATAAAGAAAGAAACTGAGTTTATGTTTAGCATCCAGGCGCTATTTTATAAGGGATTTCTCCCAGATTTTTTTTTTTTTTTTGAAGTAGAGTCTCTCACATAGCTCAGACTGTCCTCGAATTTGCTGTGTAGCCAAAGGACGCCCTTAAACTTCTGTTTCTCCTGCTCCACCTCCCGAGTGCTGGAATCTCAAGCGTGCACCACCATGCCCGGGTTCTCCAGATTTGTGTTATTGTGACATTTTGCAAAGATAGAAGAAAGTTGCAAATATAGTACAATGAAAGGCTATTTACTCCCCATCCAGATGCAACATCGTCTGTTAGCTCCTTGCAATACATTCCCTCCCCTCCCTGTGTGTGTGTGTGTGTGTGTGTGTGTGTGTGTGTGTGTGTGTGTGTGTGTG
>CABHPR010112176.1:0-11917 GCA_902168415.1 Peromyscus melanophrys | reverse complement strand
TTTTTTTTTTTTTTTTGTCTCTCAGCACCCGCGGCTATGAGGCTCTGTACGTGGCCACTCCAGGCTCCCCATGTCCTTCCCAGCCCTTCCTGGCTGCGGGCCAGGGCTGTGGCTCTGAGCGCCTGCACGGCCTCCCCCCTCCTCCCTTCCGCCCTCCGGCCTCCAAACGGAGCGGGCGAACCGTTGGGCGGGGCGCGGAACGGAGCCTGGCCACACCTCCCGGGCCGGCTTTTTCTAGGGCTGCTGCGGGCCACTGGGCGCTGGCTGCTCCTGCTCGCCTCTCGGGGTGCGCTCAGCTCCAGCCCTGCTCCAGCCCGACTCCAGCCCTGCTCCGGTCCTGCTCCGGTCCTGCTCCGGTCCTGCTCCGGTCCTGCTCCGGCCCTGCTCCAGCCCAGCTCCGGCCCTGCTCCAGCTCTCCTCCGC
This sequence comes from Peromyscus melanophrys, assembly GCA_902168415.1. Taxonomy (NCBI): domain Eukaryota; kingdom Metazoa; phylum Chordata; class Mammalia; order Rodentia; family Cricetidae; genus Peromyscus; species Peromyscus melanophrys. The sequence continues at coordinate 11,494 of CABHPR010112176.1, read as the reverse complement.
CACGCCTCTCTTGGAGCTCCGTGCCTTGACCTCCGGCTCGCGACTTTCGGTACCTCTGTCCCTTGGCGTCCCGCACTCCCACGACCTCGCGCCCTCCCAAGTCCCTGTGCCCGCTCTTCTACCCCCACAACTCCGCCACAGCCCTCAGCTCTTTCTCTGGCCCTCTCCATCTGTCCGTCAGTCGGTCTGTCTGTCCGCCTCCCCACCCTCCTTTTCCTTCCCCTGTCCCGCTTCTCTGGCTTGTTCCCTAGTTCAACTTGGCTGAGCAGCTTCGCAGGAAAATCCCAGAAACCTTTGCAAAAAGCTTACAATGAAATTTAAGAAGTTCTACGATTTCGGCGCCATTTTCGAGTGGAGTGAGAGGTGACTTGCGATCTAAAAAAAGAGGGGGAAGGGGACTTTTGGGCTGACCTTCCCCCCCCCCAACTATGATGCTGATCGCTGCAGACTGTAACAGATGCGGGGATAACTCTGAAAAAAAGTTCTGTGTCGCGCTGGGTGGGGAGTGGGGTGGAGGTGGGAAGCGTGTTTGGGGGGTCGGGGTGGGGAGAGGAAAGATCTTTAAAATGTCTAGCAAATGAGTATGCCCAGAGAACTCGGAAAATGGACTGAGAAGAGTGAACAGGGAGGAGCAGGAAGAGAAAAGTGAGTGAGGGGCGGTGGCCGACTGTCAGCCTTGCCAGGGTGGGGAGCAACTGCTTTTGACAGACTGCAAATGGACTTTAGGCGACTCTCATTTGTAAGCCATAAAGACTGTCCTGGAAAGAAATCTAAAAGTCATTTTACATTGTCTCTCGCTAATTAAAACTTTTCAAGGTTGTTTAGTTTTTCCAGATTCGACGTTGGAAAAGTTTGGCTCGAAGGTGCGGAGGACGTGTACATCGTGCGTTTTGGGTGTGGGGGCGCAAGGCATCTGCAACATTAAAAGACAAAACGTTCTCAACTGTGAAGAGAGGAAGAGGCGTATTCTTTGGCTCTTAAATCATTTGGCCAAACACGTCGCAGTTCTGAAAGGGGTGGGGCCATGGCAACTCCAAAGTATTGATTCTTTGTCTATTGTATCAGTCCTCTCCAGAAGTGACCAGACGCCTCTTTGTGTTCTCCTTTTTGTAAGTAAAGTTCAGCCCAAGGGGAAATACATAAACCGGGGAGTGAGATGGCTTTTGAGGGATATAAGTCGTTGTAGTGTCGCTGGAAGAAAAGAAATGGGTGGAGTAAAACATATAGATGAATTTTGTTCCGGTATATTCGTTAACAAAAGGATCTAGAAGGACCTTCGTCTTTGACGCTGATGTCACTTCGAATGAACTTATGTTTTTTTAATAGTCAACTAAGGAAATGTTAAATTAGGATTGGCTTTAATCTCACATATTTGTGTGGAAAATAAAATTAAGTTGGGAGAAAGTTGTGTTATCTTTAAAGTATAATTATACCTTTACTAAACATGTTTTTTCTCTCTCTCTTTTTAAGGGCGACCATCGACGGTTTTTTTTCTCTCCATTATTCAGTGTCCATGTAAAAATGACTTGTAATATAGCCAAGACAAGACGGAATTTGGAGACTCGTTCCAACTTAAGGAGTGGGGCTATTATTATTAAGACTTTATTTATCATGACCTTATGGGTTTATTATCAGTGCATTTGTTAGCACTGGATCACAATCTGTTGTGTTAGGAATTTTGTACCTAGTTTAATTACATACTCTGTATATTTAATTAATTAATTAATTGATTGATTTATTAATAGGACACAGCATTCATTGTACTAGTTTTGAGAATGTTTTGTTTAAACAAAAGGAAATGAATGAATGTAACTTTTTGCTCAAGTGAGTCCATTTTGAAAATCAAGAGCAGAGCAGTGACGGCCATTTCAAGACATGAGTTTCGTGGAAGTGCTTGAGAAGGAGCGATTCGACATCAAGTATTTAAAGTTCTTGATTTGTGTTTGATAAGTGACATTGATCAATGTAAATTATTGATGAATAAGTTTGAGTAACCAGCAATGTATGAGAATATCTAGGGGTTTCATCTATAGAATGTTCCCATGCTTTGTCTTCAAAAATAACTAATGACAAGGTGTTTACTGTAAGAACGGAGTTGAAGGAGATGTGTGCTGTCTGCACAAACAAGGCTATTCCATGCCTATAGTATTCAGTAAAACCAGCTGGAGCTACCCAGAGGGTTTTCTGATTATCAAAAGTTCCTTGCATTGCTTTCCAATAAATGACCCAAAACTGGGGGCAATAAATGAGACTTATGCAATGCAGCAGGAAGTTTCACCAAGACTTTGGAGCTGGCAAGAGTGATCCAGATGTTAACAAATTATCTCAGTTTATTTAATCTCACTTTTCATCTACTTTCTGAGGTAAGAGTCTCCCTCATCCCACCATCTGCCGTAGCCCTGCTTTCCACCAATACACTTTCCCAATATTCATGGTGAGGGTGTGTGAAACCCACATCCTTCACCTCACCAGCAGATCCTGGAAAGCCAGCAAAGTTATAAGAAGTACTAGCTTATAAAAAGTCCATCAACTTGGAGTGATAAGTCCTGAGAAGCATACATTGTACTTAATTCTCACCAGGGGCAGGGCAAGGAGGGGCTCCCTTCTACTCACAGAGACTTTCTTCATTCACAGGTTGCAGAGCGACCCCCACCCTCGTTGACTCCGAAGGGATGCAGCAGCAATTCATGTTTTGGAGTATTGCCAAGGTTCAAAACATGAAGCGCTGCAACACCCCTTCGCGGGGAAGGTAGAAGGTGGGGGCCTGCAGAACAGACCCATGTGGGTTCTCCTAAAAGCCCCAAAGCAGGTAGGTGGGAGGGAGGGCAGGGACTTGTCTGTCTTTTCTGTCCATGGTCCCCTAGGCAGGGACTTAGTCTAGTGAGGGCCACTCTACACTGTTCAAGGGCCTGGGAGGGGGTGACTGGCCATGCACTTGGAGGAGGGACAAGATATCCTGCACTCAGCCCACCACACTCAGTCGTGCCCTAGCAGCGTGAACAGTACTGCAGTGAGTGTTTGGTGCCCTGAAGTATTGTTTCCGCTGCCTGGGTAAGTCTGGGACTTCCACATGGGCACATCCACCCACCAGGTAAGTTTCAGTCCATCACATGCAGCATCGGGCCCAATGCCAGGGAGACTCCCGAACAGCTCCAGACTAGAGCTTTTGTGTTTGTCTTCCGTGAAACATTTGCGGATCTGTGACTATGACTGGGTGTGACAGACACTTTGTTGTTAGCACCTCGTTTCCTGCCCAGGTAAAACTGAACTGACTGGAAAGCAAGCACTTCCCAACCACCTAGTAGAATACCACCCACAGGACAGCAATGAAGAAAGTTTGTCTTCAGTCCTCAACAACAAAATGGGGAGGGGGTTCCCGAAAAGGAATGAGAAGGGGTCTGAAGGTGGTCGGGAATGATGACTTGAAGCAATCCCCATTTCTCTCTGCAGTTCCTGCTTAGGTCCTGCATAGAAAAGACTTTAGGGGTCAGGAAAGATTAAGGATCCTACGGCTGTGCTAGTGGGGGGGGGGCTGTGCTAGTGGGAGGGGGGCGTCCCTGGATCTCAGGCATCCAAAAGAAACACATAGGTAGGCACATGACCTTGCTGGTGGCGAACCCCAGGTGGCACAGTGAGGAGCAGTGACCTAACAGGAAGCCTCAGAGTGAGGCTCTACATTTCTAGACCCCTTTTGTCCCCATTTCCCCAAATCATCACACAATTTTACCCTGGCAGCAGGGACTCAAGGACACCTTTGTCACTGCCTAGAAGTATTGACAGGCTCTGAGAAAATGGTAAGCAGCATCAGAGGTATAGATTCAAGGTCCCTTTGTGACACCCAAACACCGTGCTGTGACAATGATTACGGCACCTCTGTAGTCCTCTCGGGTCACCTCCACTCCCCTGAGGAGCCCTTGGAACCTGCAGTGAGAAAAGGGCTCCAGCGTCACCTGCGGACTGGAGAAGAGTGTTAATTACCCAAGCGAGGCCTTACATTTCCTGTGAAAATAACTGTATATAATCTAGAGCATGGGCATGTAAAGTTCTATTGGAAAATGGAGTGGGGGTGGTTGGTGGTGGTGAAATCTCTCTGCTTTGTCATCTTTAAAAAAATAAAACAAAATACACATACACACACCCTTCTGGTCTGTATGAGCTGCCTTGTAGTGATCTTCCCCAGGGACTGGACGCAGGCCCCCATAAAATTTACAGTTAGAGGAGGCCTTGTGCGCCTGGGTGTCTAGCTCTAGCCACCAAATGTCTTTCTCCCAGACTCCCTTGCGCTTGAGCAATGTGTGGGAGGTGGTTTAGGTTCCTTGGGGCCCCCAGGACCCCTAGGCTCCAAGGAGCACCAAGAGCCCTCCAGACTTCGGCCAAGCCTTGTCCCCACGTCCCCCACCACTTGTTGAAGCCACGCCCCCAGCTCCTGCCCCACCCCGCCCCCTGGCAGGGCCCCTCTGTCCCGGAATCCCCAGGGCAAATGGCTAACAGGTTCAGGCATCCGCGTTCCTATGCACTGGGTTGGAGGAGGGGCACTTTGAGACTCCTTACTCTCCCTCACCAGCTTCCCTTCTCCCTTTCCGCTGTTCAACAGGCTTTTCCCTTAAGTCAGAGGAAGAGCACCCGGGTGCACTGAAGGCGCCCACCCATCCAGAAGGATCTGGCCCCGCCATCTGGCTCCTTCCAGTGGGTGCCTGCAGGACTCAGGTGAGATTCAGGCGGGTTGGGGACTTTAAAGGACAGAGAGCAGGGTCGCAAATGATCCGATTTAGGGCCATTGCCTTCCAGAATCCAAAATGTCCTTTGCCCAAGGTGCCCAAGGGCGCCAAAACTGAGCTCATCCACACAGCGCCTGACTGCGTGGTGTCCTTTTCTGATTTGAAATGCTCTTCGCACCTTTATTTGCTCAGTTATGGTGTGCCTAGATTTTCTTCCAAGGGCAAAAATGTGAATAAAGCAATATTTTAGCCAAACACTTCTATGTCAATTAAGAAGATGGCAATTCGTTCCAGACTATAAATTCTCTTTAACAACTCCCTAAGGTATTTTTTAAATTGTTTTTTCAAACATTGCTAAATGTGCATCATAATGTGTGGGAGACTTGTATAAAGTGATTCAATTTATAGTCGGTTGATTAATTGATCCTCCATTACCACATTCAAAGAGGTACCTCTCCATTGTTTTCTCATTTTTTCCCCAACACATGTTATTTGTTAGTGAGGAAGCTGTGTGCACGTGGCATTATATAAAGTTTATTAGACAGACATGGCTCTTAAAACTATGAAAAGCTTAGCCTGGCTCTAAATCTAAACTTCGACATTTCTATAAGTCGTAGGACACGGCATTCAGGTTATTATGATACACTAGAATTGAACATAATTTTGTAACAATTTTAATAATAGGAATACTTCTGAAGGCATCTTCAGTTAGCAGTACTGGTTTTGTTTTGTTTTCTTTTTTTCCAACAAGGGAACACTACATCAACAATCTTGGGGATGTGGACACAGAAGACTCCTGTTTCAAGAAAGTACAATCATCTTCCAAACGCTGTAATTTATATGCATTTTACCACACTAGATATTGAAAACCACCCTACTGGGGGGTTAAAAGAGAATCAATAACTAGTGTAATATTATATGTCTTTTAAAATGTTCCTGGAAAGTGTTTTATGATCTGTAAGTCAAAGGATCCGGTCCCAGCATCTCATTCTTCCTGCAGTCCCCCCAGTCCAGGCTCCTTTGCTCCAGTTGGCACGGAAACTTGTTTTTCCCACCAAATGAGTCAGTCATGATAGGAGCATCGATTGATTTGAACAGATGTGTGTCAATGTTACTTGGAAAAACTAGATGCCAATAACCAGGGCCACAGGAAAAGGCAGTGGTTGTAACTCTGTAAAGCATTTATGCGTGCACACAGACAAGGACAAAAGTAGAATCCTAAACAGGAAAACATTTGGATATACTCCAGTACTGGGAGACTAAATAATTGTATGTTGCTTTTGATTTCCATTAACATGGGCAACTATCCAATTAAACATAAACCCAATAAGGACTCTGCAGTGCACATTATTTTGCTGAGTATTCTAAAACACCATAACCTGTCAATCCATTGAGGAGGTGGGACTAGCAAGGGGCTAGGTTTGCTCCTCAAACCTGGAGAAAACATGATTCTACAAGACAAAAATGAATTGACAGGCAACTTTTCCTGAGAGATCATGTGGGATGAAAAATACACATAGGTTCAAAACTTTTGCTTGCGGAAGATCACTGAATGTATACTGATAGAGACTGAAGGACTTGACCTGGAGGCTATACCAAGTTGACATTAATTTCTAGAGATCTATTTTCCCATTGGCCAGAAGCGTATCTCGTGATCCCAGAAGTTTATATGTTCATCTTTAGAGTTATTGCATAACTCTTAAATGAAACACAGTACGTATACACCAATCATATGAAATATGTAACTCCCTGGCCCAGTACAGCCTGTCTATGCCCACCCATTAGTGTCTGTTCGCCAAGTTGGGATCCTCTGGCTCGTCCTAATATTTCACCCATCTGCTTCCCTTGCTTCACAATTGATCTCTTCAAGTTCAAAAGGGCTTAGAGCCCTGTGGGGACCTTAAGCTTCGTCATTAGGGAGGAGCCTCTAAAGACTTCCACTTCCTGTGGTCCCTCAGCCTTGGAGAACTCCCCTTAAGCTCTTGAGCTCTGTCATCTGAGCAACTGGTGGAAACTGAAGAGGGGGCCCTGGCCCCAAATCAGGGGGCTGGGAATACTGCTTGCTTTGCAGCCTGAATTTCCTGAGGCAAGGGCCCTGGCTGGGCGTTTGCTACCCCTCCCCCACCTCCACTCTGCAGCGTGAAAGGCAGCTTTTTGTGGCCCAGAAACAAAATCTTTGCAATCCTCCTCTCGGCACTTGTCTGTGTATGCTTTGTTCACCCACTTTCCCAACTGCTCCCATAGATTTGTTGTGTGCCACCACTTTGAGATAAGTCGGGCAGAAAAAGTGTCCAGAAACCCCAGGGATTCTGAAGATGAAGCCTAGCTGCTGAGGCCTCATAATCCAGACTTCATGCTGTGCCAGGTAATGTCCCTACCTGGTCATCGGAAGCCTACACCATATTGACTACAACAGAAAATGGAGTGAGCTAGTGGTTTGGTTAGAAAAGGTCTAGGGGAACCTGCCTAGTCCTAAACTGAGGGAGACTCTAACTGCTGGACACTGACTTCCCAATAGAGGCCCAAGATTGAGCCCAGAATGAAGGAATGGCTGTAAGTTACCTACCTATGCACAATTCAGTGTGCACAGCGAATTCGCTTTAAACCTTTGCTGCTTTCTGTAGGTTCAGCTAAAGTAAGGGAGCAAATATGAGCTCATCGCAGGGAATACTTTAGCAGTGTCCTCAACAGAACCTTTTTAGCCATTACAAACAAACATTATAAAAACTTCCTAGAAACTAGAGAACTGCTTGAGATAAGTTTTTGAAAATCAAGGCCACATAGTTATACAGATTCTGGTGGCTGAAAGTAGAAGCAGAAACCGATTTGACAGTAGGGTTGCACCCAGAGTTTTGTTGGTTTGCTTGCTTGCTTTTCCTTCTTTACTGTTTGGTTGTGATTCGCTTTTTGTTGCATTGTGAAATGTAACTCTCCAAAAAGTCTTTAAGGATCCTGGGAAATACAGAAATTTGAGGTTTTGCATGCAAAGAAGGATCTTATTCGTCTCGGGGATCATCATGTCACGAGATATACTGTGCCCTTGTGACAGAATGATAACTGAAAGGTCTGGGAGCCACACATCTTCCTAAGAACAGGCAGGATGAGTGTTATAAGAGATGAGAGGTCAGGAGGGGTGTGGGCCCCAATCAAGGAGGAGAGGGGTGCCATGGAGTGGGGGAGGGTAGGAGTTGTATTTGCATAGAAGTTTAATGAGAGGAGTTTTATTAATTTGCATTTCTATTCAATCCACTGAAGCCTAGACAGGGTATATGATTTTCTATATAGTCTAAAATACTAAAACAACAAGTTTTTTGCTCAAACAGACAAGGAAAGCACTAGCTGCAAGCATTAGAACTACAAGGCCAACTGTGATATGTTGAGTCATGCAAGTGGCCGTAAAGAAATATGCAAGCCACGGAACCAGAAAGTCACAGAGATTTCATTATGTTTGTTACTATTTGTTTATTTATTTATTTATTTATTTATTTATTTATTTATTTATTTATTTATGAGACAAGGGCTTATGTAGCCCAAGTTGAGCTCAAACTTGTGTAGCCAAGGCTCACCTTGAATTCCTTCTCCTCCTGATTCCACTTCCCAAGTGTTGGGATTGTAAGTGATTACATATTTTGATTTTTGAGACAGGTCTCACTAATTGGCTCACGAAGGCTTTAAAGTCCCTCTGTAGGCCAGGCAGAGTCTGAACGTGTAGTTAACTTGCTTCAGCCTCCGATGTCACTGTGGTCATAGACCTCCCTTCCCTTCAGTAATTTGGAGGATAAAATTAGGAAAATCCTGAATGACTGACTAACAATAAAGGGTTGCATGCATAAAATATGCTTTTCTAAGACAATGGGATAGCATGCTTTAATTGAAATTGATATTTCTGAAAATATTTTTTGTGACATAAGGATATGCCACAAACCCTGATAAAATGTTTAGTGATAAACATGCAAAATATTTTTCTTCTCTGTATTTTAATTCTACATGCATAGGCTCAATATACAGATATAAGGCTAAGAGGAAAGACATCAAAATATTATGGTTATCTCTGAGCTGTGCTTTAATGTTATTGAACAAAGATGCTGGGGGACGGGAGTGTGGTTGAATGACAGAAGAAGGAGAGAGGGAACCCAGGATGCTGAACTGTTTTTGCGATGTGTTCCTAATATGTACTATGAGTATATTGGGGCCATTTTGCATTCATGGTTCTGCATCAAATCGTGTGGGCTGAAGACAGTTAACCTCCAAGTTATGGTATCACCAGTGACTAAAGAAAGATGCTGAACTGTTTTTGCGATGTGTTCCTAATATGTACTACAATTATATTGGGAACATTTTGCATAAATAGTTTTGTATCGATACAAGACAAAAGGCTGGAAGAAAGAAGGGGCACACCTAACCATAGTCATTTATGGTTTGCTTTTATAGTAGGAGTAAGATACAGAATTATTTTTGCAGTATGTTCCTGAATACATACTATAAGCGTATTGGGAACATTTTGCATAAACAGTTTTGTATCAATATATGGAGGAAAGAAACATGACAAACTTTAGGAAGAAACATGAGGAAACTTTAACAGCACTTATATCTCTGGTATTACAGGTGATGTTTGTTTTTCTCTATATATTTTTATTGTTTCTCCAAATACTGTATAAACAGAATATTTTTCTTTTATAGAAATAATAAAACTTATTTTATCTTAGTACTAGAGTTTACATTGATTTTTTTTGGGGGGGGGATGGTAGTTGAAACAGGGTTTCCCAATGCAGCCCTGGCTGTCCTGGAACTCACTACATAGACCAGGCTGGACTCAAACTCACAGAGATCTGCCTGCCTCTGCCTCTCGGAGCACTGGGATTAAAGACCTGTGCCACTACGCCTGGCTTTACATTGACTTTTTTTTAAGTGTGAATTCCTGGCCTGTGTGTGGGGGGAGGGGGGAGATTTCTATATGGGCAGCGGTGGGCCTCGAACACAATTTCCAACCTGTCTAGGGAAAACCTATAGCACTGCTATAGAATCTGAACTGCAGGTATGTGTTTTCATTTGCTCTGGGCAGAGGTGAAACAGAGCCTACTTTAACAAATACAGAGGCTGGGGGATAGCTCCTCACTAATGTGGTTGACCTGCCTTCAGCCTTCAGAGCTGTTGTTTCCTTGTTGCTAATTAAAGAGGGGCTGGAGAGGTGAGTCAGCAATTAAGAGTGCTTGCTCCCCTTGCTGGGGACCCTAATTGGGTTCCCAACCCTCACACAGCAACTCATAACCACCTGTAACTCCAGCTCCAGGGATCAGAAGCCCTTTCCTGTCTTCAAGAGCATGGAGTGCTCATACATATATGTGGGCAAAGGACTCAAATACATTTTTAAAAATATAATTTGTATTTGAGTTCTGGGGAGGTGAGCACAGGTAGATCTAGCTGAATTGGTGAGCCCTGAGTCCCAGTGAGAGTCCTTGTCTCAAAAAACAAGGTGAAGAGCTCCTGAGGAATGATACCTGAGGTTGACCCCTGGCCTCCATGCACTCACACACGTGTACGTGTGTACTCCTCCATACACAAACATGCAGGCACTAAATGAAAAAAAGAAAACCACCACCAACAACCACCATGGTGGTCGGGTGTGGTAGCTCAAGCCTGTAATCCCAGCACTCAGGAGGCTGAAGGAGAAGGTTTGCTGGAAAGTTTGAGCTGAGCCTGGACTGCAGAATGAGACTCTCTCTCAAAACACTGTCTCCACACAGAGTAACACTAATGACTGCCAACCAGAGTGCTGTTTCTTATCCAATCCAGCACACTAACCCTAGAGAGAGTTGAAACAGGCTCATTTTCCTCCAGGAACAATTCGGGAAGGCTGCACTTGGGTGACTGCCCATGGCCCCAAGACACACAGGCTAGTTTGGGAAACGCCTGAGCCAGGGAAAATCCTTCCAGAAAGCCTACTTTCATGGACATACAGATGCCAACAACTGGCTGCATTTCTCCACCTACTGCCCGTGTCCATCTGAACCCTGGATAGAGACTACATGTGACCTTCCAGTTCAGCCTTCCCTCTTCTTTCCTAGTAAGAAAGACAGCCATCTGGTAACTTAGCAGCCCCGTGGTCTGACAAGGTTCCTGTCAGGGGTGTTTTTGGTTTCTTGGGATTTTGCTGTTGTTTTACATTCTTATTTATGTTTGTGGGGGTGTGTGGTGGAGGATGTATGTGTGCTATGACCCACTTGTGGAGGTCAGAGGACAACATGTGGGAGACAGTTCTCTCCTTCCACCATGTGGATTCCTGGGATTCAGCTCAGGTCCTCGGGTTTGATGGCAAGCCATTACCTGCTGAGCCATCTTCCTGCTCCCTCCCAAAGGTTCTGTTAATGGTCCTCAAATGGGACAGATTTGAAGAAGAGCTAGAGTCTCATTCTGAACCACTTACAAGCACTCCAGGAAAACTCTCCCCCAAGAGGTAAAGCACTCTGGCCAAGTCCATATATTCTTTACCTCAGAGCTACTGCTGTGGGGGGAGAGCATTCATTCAACAAAGGTACTGGGAGATCATTTGCCCCAGTGCCTCCCACCTGCCCCTCTGCTTTACAGCAACCACACAGCCAGACATAGCCGTACAATGGAGTTTTCATAAATAGTTTACTCTGCCACAATTAGTTAGAACAGTCTTACTGGGCCCCTCACTCTGTACATGGAAGAGAGGATGGGAGAGAAACAGGAGTTAAGATGAAGCTGAACCAGAGAGACCTTGGATGCTCAAGTCCATTCCTCTGTGTGGGTAT
>CABHPR010112175.1:0-29549 GCA_902168415.1 Peromyscus melanophrys | reverse complement strand
CAAGGCTGTTCAACATGTCCCACCATAGGTAGTGGGCTCCAAAAAGCCAGCTCATGCACCAGGGATGGATCCTGATCCTATTGCCAGGGGTTCTCTTAGCCATATCAAGCTACACAACTGTCTAACTTATGAAGAGGGCCTAGTCCAGTTCCATGGAGGGTCCACAGCTGTTGGTCTAGAGTTCATGAGTTCCCACTAGTTTGGTTTGGTTGTCTCTGTAGGTTTCCCCATCATGAACTTGATGCCCCTTGCTCATAGAATCCCTCTCCTGTTTCTTTGACTGGACTCCTAGAGCTCAGCCTGGTGCTTGGCTGTGGATCTCTGCATCTGCTTTCATCAGTTACTGGATGAAGGCTCTATGATGACAGTTAGAGTATTCACTGATCTGATTACTGGGGTAAGCCAGCTCAGGCACCCTCTCCACTATTGCTAGTAGTCTAAGCTGAGGTCATTTGGGGATTCCTGGGAACTTCTCTAGCACCCAGTTTCTCCCTATCCCCATGACATCTTCCTCTATCATGGTATCTCTTTCATTGCTCTCCAACTCCATCTCTGTTCCAACTCAATCATTCCATTCCCTTCTGTTCTCATTCCCCATCCCCTACCCTCTATTGCCCCCACTAATCCCCAGTTTACTCATGGAAATCTCATGTATTTCTCCTTCCCAGGGCAATCCATATGCCCTTCTTATGGTCCTCCTTGTTAGCTAGCTTCTCTGGAGCTGTGGGTAGTAGTCTGGTTATCCTTTGCTTTACATCTAGTATCCACTTATGAGTGAGTACATACCATGTTTGTCTTTCTGAGTTTGGGTTACCTCACTCGGGATGATATTGTTTAGTTCCACCCATTTGCCTGCAAATTTCAGGATGTCATTATTTTTTTTTTTACTGCTGAGTAGTTCTCCATTGTGTAGAAGTACCACATTTTCTTTATCCATTCTTCAGTTGAGGGGCATCTGGGTTGTTTCCAGGTTCTGGCTATTATGAATAATGCTGCTATTATGAACATAGTTGAACATGTGTCCATTTGGTATGATTGAGCATTCCTTGGGTATGTACTCAAGAGTGGTATAGCTGGGTCTTGAGGAAAATTGATTCCCAATTTTCTGAGAAACCACCATAATGATTCCTAAAGAACTGTACAAGTTTGCACTCCCACCAATAGTGGAGAAGTGTTCCCCTTTCTCTGCATCCTCTCCAACATAAACTGTTATCAATGTTTTTGATCTTAGCTATTCTGACAGGTGTAAGATGGTATCTTAGAGTTGTTTTGATTTGCATTTGCCTGGTGACTAAGGATATTGAGCAATTCCTTAAATGTCTTTTGGTCATTTGAGACTCTTCTGCTAAGAATTCTCTGTTTAGTTCTGTAGCCCATTTTTTAATTGGATTGTTCAGTATTTTGATATCTAGTTTCTTGAATTCTTTATATATTTTAGAGATAAGCCCTCTGTCAGATGTGAGGCTGGTGAATATCCTTACAGAAGTTTCTCAGTTTCAGGAGGTCCCGTTTATTGATTGTTGCTCTCAGTGTCTGTGCTACTGGTGTTATATTTAGGAAGTGGTCTCCTGTGCCAATGTGTTCAAGACTACTTCCTACTTTCTCTTCTATAAGGTTCAGTCTAACTGGATTTATGTTGATGTATTTGATCCATTTGGACTTGAGTTTTATGCATGGTGATAGATATGGATCTATTTGCAATCTTCTACATGTTGACATCAGTTATGCCAGCACCATTTGTTGAAGATGCTTTCTTTTTTCCATTGTACAGTTTTGGCTTTGTCAAAAATCAAGTGTTCATAGGTGTGTGGATTAATGTCAAGATCTTCAATTCGATTTCATTGGTCTACATGTCAGTTTTTATGCCAATACCAAGCTGTTTTTATTATTATAGTTCTGTAGTAGAGTTTGAGGTCAGGGATGATGATGCCTCCAAAAGTTGCTTTATTGTAAAGGATTGTTTTAGCTATCCTAGGTTTTTTGTTTTTCCATAAGAAGTTGAGTATTGTTCTTTCCAGATCTGTGAAGAATCGCATTGGGATTTTGATGGGGATTGCATTGAATCTATAGATTGAGTTTGGTAAGATTGCCATTTTTGCTATGTTAATCCTACCTATCCATGAGCATGGCAGATCTTTCCATTTTCTGACATCTTCTTCAATTTCTTTTCTCAGGGACTTAAAGTTCTTGTCATATAGGTCCTTCAATTGCTTAGTTAGAGTTACCCCAAGGTATTTTATATTATCTGTGACTATTGTAAAGGGTGATGTTTCTCTGATTTCTTTCTTGGCCTGTTCATCATTTGTATATAGGAGGACTACTGATTTTTTGAGTTAATCTTGTATCCTGCCCCATTATTAAAGGTGTTTATCAGCTGTAGGAGTTCCCTGGTAGAATTTTGGGGTCACTTATGTGTACTATCGTATCGTTTGCAAATAGCAAAAGTTTGACTTTTTCTTTTCCAAATTATATCCCCTTGATCTCCTTTTGTTGTCTTATTGCTTTAGCTAGGACTTTGAGTACTATATTGAATAAATATGGGGAGAGTGGACAGCCTTGTCTTGTTCCTGATTTTGGTGGAATCATTTTGAGTTTCTTTCCATTTAATTTGATGTTGTCTGTCAGCTTGCTGTAAATTGCCTTTATTTTGTTTAGGTATGTTTCCTGTATTCCTGATCTCTCTAAGACCTTTACATTGAAAGGGTATTGGATTTTGTCAAAGGCTTTTTCAGCATCTAATGAGTTGATCATGTGGTTTTTTTCTTTCAGTTTGTTTTTATGGTTCATTACATTGACAGATTTTCAAATGTTGAATGGCCCTTGCATCTCTGGGATGAAGCCTACTTGATCATGGTGGATAATTTCGTTGATGTGTTCTTGGATTCGGTTTGCCAATATTTTATTGAGTATTTTTGCATCCATGTTCATGATGAAGATAGTTCTGTAATTCTCTTTCTTTGTTGCATCTTTGTGTGGTTTGGGTTTCAGGGTAACTGTAGCCTCATAAAAAGAGTTTAATAATGTTCCTTCTGTTTCTATTGTGTAGAACAATTTGATTCTGGTAGAAGTCTGCACTGAAACCATCTGGCCCTGTTTTTTTTTTTTTTTGTTGTTGTTGGGAGACTTTTAATGACTGTTTCTATTTCCTTAGGGGTTGTTGGTCTAATTACATTGTTTATCTGGGCTTGATTTAATTTTGTACGTGGTACCTATCCAGAAAATTATCCATTTCTTTTAGATTTTCCAATTTTGTGGAGTATAGGTTTTTGAAGTATGACATGATGAATCTCTGGGTTTCCTTATTGTCTATTGTTATGTCTCCCTTTTTATTTCTGATTTTGTTAATTTGGATGTCCTCTCTCTGCCTTTTGGTTAGTTTGGATAAGGGCTTGTCTATCTTGTTAATTTTCTCAAAGAAACAACTCTTTGTTTCATTGATTCTTTCTTTCTTTCTTTCTTTTTTTTTTTGATACAGGGTTTCTCTGTGTAGTTTGGTGCCTGTCCTGGATCTTGTTCTATAGACCAGGCTGGCCTCGAATTCACAGAGTTCCACCTGGCTCTGTGCTGGGATTAAAGGCACATGCCACCACCACCAGGCTTCATTGATTCTTTGTACTGTTCTCTTTCTATTTTTATTGATTTCAGCCCTCAATTTGATTATTTCCTGGCATCTGTTCCTCCTGGGTGAGTTTGTTTCTTTTTGTTCCAGAGCTTTTAGGTGTGCTGTTAAGTTACTATTGTAAGATTTGTCTAAGTTCCTTATGGGGGCATTTAGTGCTATGAATTTTCCTGTTAGCACTGCTTTCACAGTGTCCCATAAGTTTGGGTATGTAGTACATTGGTTTTCATTGAATTCTAGGAAGTCTTTAATTTCTTTCTTTATTTCTTCCTTGACCCATTGGTGATTCAGTTGAGCATTATTCAGTTTCCATTGATTGTAGGGTTTCTGTAATTTTTGTTGTTGAATTCTAACTTTAAGGCATGGTGGTCTGATAGAATACAGGAAGTTATTCCAATTGTTTTGTATCTGTTGAGATTTGTTTCATGACCGAGTATTTGATTGATTTCAGAGAAGGTTCATTGGGGTGCTGAGAAAAAGGTATATTCTTTTTTCTTAGGGTACAATGCTCTGTAGATATCTATTAAGTCCATTTGAGTCATAACATCTGTTAAATCCCTTATTTCTCTGCTCAGTTTCTGTCTGATAGATCTGTCCATTGGTGAGAGCGGGGTGTTGAAGTCTCTCACTACTAGTGTGTGGGGTTTGATGTGTGATTTAAGCCTTAGTAATGTTTCTTGTACCTATGTGGGTGCCCTTGTATTTGAGGCATAAATGTTCAGAATTAAGACTTCATATTGGTGTATTTTTCCTGTGATGAATATGTAATATCTTTCTGGATCTCCTTTGATTGATTTTAGTTTGAAGTCTATTTTGTTAGATATTAGGATAGATACACCAGCTTGCTTCTTAAGTGCATTTGATTGGAAAGTCTTTTCCCAGCCTTTTACTCTGAGGTAGTATCTGTCTTTGAAGTTGAGCTGTGTTTCTTGTATGCAGCAGAAGGATGGATCCTGTTTTCATTTCCATTCTGTTTGGATGTGTCTTTTTATAGGCTAATTGAGTCCATTGGTATTAAGGGATATTAATGACCAGTGATTGTTAATTCCTGTTATCTTTTGGTGGTAGTGTGTGTGTTTGTGTGTGTGTGTGTGTGTGTGTGTGTGTGTGTGTGTGTGTGTGTGTATTTCCTTTCTTTGGGATTTCCTGCTGTGGGATTGTCTATTGCCTATGTTTCTGTGAGTGCATCTGACTCCCTTAGGTTGGATTTTCCCTCTAGTGTTTTCTGTAGGACTGGATTTGTGGATAGGTATTGTTTAAATCTGGTTTTGTCTTGGAATGTCTTGTTCGCTCTGCCTATGGTGATTGAAAGTTTTGCTGGGTATAGTAGTCTGGGTTGGCATCTGTGTTCTCTTAGTGTCTGCATTACATCTGTCCAGGACCTTTCAGTCTCCATTGAGAATTTAGGTGTTATTCTAATGGGTCTGCCTTTATCAGTCACTTGGCCTTTTTACTTTGCTGCACTTAATAGTCTTTCTTTATTCTGTATGTTTAGTGGTTTAGTTATTATGTTGCAAGGGGACTTTATTTTGGAGGTCTAGTCTATTTGATGTTCTATAAGCTTCCTTTATCTTCATAGGTATTTCTTTTTTTAAGTTGGGAAAGTTTTCTTTCATGATTTTGTTGAATATATTTTCTGTGCCTTTAAGTTTGTGTTCTTCTCCTTCTTCTATCCCTATTCTTAGGTTTGGCCTTTTCATGATGTTCCAGAATTTCTGGATGCGCCGGGCGGTGGTGGCGCACGCCTTTAATCCCAGCACTCGGGAGGCAGAGATAGGCGGATCTCTGTGAGTTCGAGGCCAGCCTGGGCTACCAAGTGAGTTCCAGGAAAGGCACAAAGCTACACAGAGAAACCCTGTCTCAAAAAACCAAAAAAAAAAAAAAACAAAAAAACCAAAAACAAAACAGAATTTCTGGATGCTTTGTGTTATGACATTTTTGCTTTAGTGTTTTCTTTGACTGATGAATCTATTTCCTGTATTGTATCCTCCACTCCAGAGATTCCCTTTTCCATCTCTTGTATTCTGTTGGTTATGCTTGCATCTATAGTTCCTGTTCATTTACTCAGATTTTCTATTTCCAGCATTCCTTCAGTTTGTGTCTTCTTCATTGCTTCTATTTCAATTTCAGGTCTTGAACTGTTTTATTCACCTGTTTAATTGCTTTATCATGGTTTTCTTGGCTTTCTTTAAGGGATTATTGATTTTGTCCAATTTTTTGTTTGTCTTTTCCTCAATTTCTTTAAGGGAATTTTTTGTTTCCTTTTTAAAGGCCTCTATCATCTTCATAAAGTTACTTTTAAGGTCATTTTCTTCTGCTTCTTCTACGCTGTGATGTTAAGGTCTTGCTGTTGTAGAACCACTAGGTTCTGGTGGTGCCATCTTGCTCTTTATGTTGTTGTATGTATTTTTGCACTGGTGTCTACCCATCTCTTCCTCCAGTAGGTGCAAGATGTGCCTGTGTCTGTCATTCCTGATAGTCTTGATAAATAGAGTGTCTCCTGAACCCACCAGTGAAATGTTCCTCTATTGGGCCATCTGGCTTCATGTAATTTACACACTCCAGTGTACCCCTCTTCCTCAATCTCTTCAATCTATCATTAGTGCTTGCTATGACAACTCAGAAATCACTTCACCTACCATGTCATTGGCCATCACTGTCTGGCCTTCCAAAAACTATGTTCCAGAATATTTGTTGCACTCATTTAAATTTTCCCACCTTAATTAACTTAGGACCATTTGGTTATATAGTCTAGCTCCTTTCAAACTACTTCAACATGAAAACCACAAATATTGCTTGGTTCTTATTGGGACGTACTAAGTAGTTCTTGATATTATCATATGTAATCCCATTCTTTGCTTTTGAACCTAACCGTGCAGTTTATTCTGGGACTAAACTTGTCAGCCTAGTGGCCAAGTGCACAGGTGTAATATTTCCTGATATGGGAAAACTCATGATTTGAACAAACTACAGATTGGAAGCCTATAGCATCTTCCCATATGTGGGAAAATTCTTGTTCTTACTGAAGGAACAATAGTTGCCTTTAAAGCTTGTCCCTAGTGCATGTTTCAAGGCTCAGATTTTCTCCAGTATGGTCTTGAATTTGCACAGCAGTCCTGCTTTGTCTTAATGTTTGAATGCCTCTGGATCTCTGTTGCTTGTCGCCAAATTTCTAAGTGGTCTTATTACATAAAAAACATGGAGCTAAATGTAGGGCTGAAAGCCTTAGAGATCAGGGAAATAGTGAGAGTCACCAGCTAACCTTAACTTACCACGCCGTAGCTTCCAAAGAGAGCTACTTCCTGTCTACCCAGGCTTTTATTACCTTGCTGTTATGCCCTCTCAGGCTTTTAGCCCAGCTACCTCACTTCCTTGTCACTGCCTGTCTGTACAGACCTCCAGGTCTCTATGGTTGGTACTGGGATTAAAGGCGTATGTCACCAAGCTTGGCTCTGTTCCCTAGTGTGACCTTGAACACACAGAGACACTGCCTGCCAAGTGATCGGATTAAGGGTGTGTGCTACCACTGCCTGACTTTTGTGTAAATGGTTTGCTATTTCCTCTGATCCCCAGGCAAACTTTATTTATTAACAAACAAATAAAATATCACCACATTTCAGCACAAATAAAATATCCCCACAGTTGCTCAGTCAGGTTTTGTGCCTATTCTTATCAGTATCAGTTCCTGTTCTTTAGGAAGTAATAGCCTCTTTGTTAAGCTGCCAGTAGTCACTCTGGTCCTCCTAGTTTTGAACTGCTAACAGCTTGTAGTCTCACAGCATCTCCCTGCAGGATGTCAATAGAACTTAGTCACACCCACCCAGCTCTCCTGTCTTTATGGGCAGTATATCACTTGTACCTCTCAAATCTCTGAATCACCAAACCCTACTAGGGAATTCTCCCATACTGGGAAATATTCCTAAGTGATTCAGGTGGGGTAGCCTTCCCCTTACCATGTAGGTGCTGAGTGAACCTACCTAGATTCCCTTTCATATGTTTTCCCTGACCTTTACTAGTACCATCTAAGTCAGCTAGGATTTTGAGTGGCAAAGACCAAGATGAGATTAAAAGTGAAAAGTTTATAGCAGGAACTGTCCAGGAAGGGTTAAAGTAGAGGGAGAAGTTATAAGCATGAAGAGTCTCCAATCTACTATAAGAAAAAAGCAAAAGGAAGGAAGAATTTGGGCAAGAAGATAAAGCAGTTCAGATAGGGTTTTCCAAACCAAAAGTTGTTCCTCAGAGAAATCCTGGCCCGAGGGAGGAACAGGCTTACTCTAATGCCTCAGTCATTGCTTAGACATTGGTTGAGAGGAATAGCAGCTGGAAGCTGTCAATCACTGTGCTCTCTGCTTCACACAGCAGGTTCTCCTGAAGGAGAACTGAGCAGCATGTTTCCATGGTTGCTGCACTACATAACCAATCAAAATCTCTCCCATTCCCCTAGGGTTCTGTTTTCTGCAACGCCTTCTGGTTCCAATTTCTGTATTTTTCCGTATACTTAGCTGTATATACTAGAAAGGGACTGGCTGATTAGGCAAAAAGGAAGCTTTCCTTTCAAAATTTAAAAAAAACAAACAAAAAAAAAAACAGAATCAAAGGGTACTGGAGATAGTTCATAGAATTGTTGAGAGTTAAGTTAGGCTAAGTTTCCATGATCAATTGCCAGAAAGCAATCTACAGAATTAGAGAAGGATGACAATGTGACTCTTCACTACTATTACCAAATCCTGAATGCTATGGTCGGACCAGCTGCTATCTAGTCATCTAAACTGAAATGGCTATTGCCCAAAACTCATTTCTGCATCAGGAGCTCAATGTTCCTTATCTTCCTTGACATTCAGATGGCTGACCCTCCTCTGGAAAGCAGATTAAGCTTATATAAATAGTTCAAGTACCATCAGGATTCATGCCAAGTGAATTTACCCACTGAGCCATCTTGTTGGGTCAAGTTTGACTATTTTTGATTGGAAAAACTATTCTAAGTTCTTGGGACAATATAAATAGCACATTTCACCTTTAATTTTCAACAACTCTTGCTATATAAATGCATTATAGTAAGATGTGTATTTGAATTTTTTTTACGCTTTATGCTCTCATCTCTCTCTCTCACACACACACACAAGCACACACACACACTTTACTAATTAAACAGAAATAAGGCCTCCAGCACACTAGCCTTTGGATAAATACATCAAAACTACATCCAAAGCACAGCACAGCTTCTTTATTGGTCAGGGTTAATACTTCAAATTGCACATTTATGTCACTTTCTTTCATTGTCAATGAATTTTATTAAGGAAATCCCAAGTATAGAAAAAATCAGGAGCAGATACCACTAGTATTCTATTTCATGTTTCTTTGCACTACCAGAGTTCAGTTGTAGCTGCAAATAAAAATTGTTATCAATGTCCATTAAATTCCCAACTTAACACTTGCCTCTATTTCTCTAAGAAATTTATCTGGCATAGAAGTGTAGGCTTCCATATTACATGCACAACCTAGAAGTGCAGGACAAATTCAATCAATGAAGAATGGGATCTGTGATAAATATTCTAGACTTTACCCAACCTCCTCTACTTCACTCCAGTTGTCAAGAAGTCTATACTAAATGATATGTCAGAGGTTTCCACCAAGGTTAAGCTCTAGTTACCTACAGTTATCTCCTCTCTGTCCATCCTTTTCTCCCTTCCTTGTTTGTTCTGACAAGTTCTCACCATGCAGGTCATGGGATTCTGATCCTCCTGCCTTCCAGAGTTCTGGGATTACAGATGTGCACCACAACAACTGGCTCCCCCTTTGTTCCCTATGTCTTCTGTTCCCTGTGTGCCCTTCCAAAATAAAGAAGCTTCACTCTTGTCTTCAGCTCATGGTCTGCTTTTATGGAGTTCTAAGTAAACAAAAGGACATTTGAAGCAAAGTAATATTTGTAATAAATTAGAAGAGAATCAAATACCTGATGTGTACTTCTTAGGCAGAAACCATGAGCTATATAATGGCTGAGAAAAAAAAAAAGATGTTTTTAAAGTTTAAGAACAAATATTTAGTATTATACAGAAAATACACAAAAAAACATTCCATGGTAACTACTGTTAGGGTATTGCTCTGGAAGATCTGTTTTCCCTGTAAACATTCCTCAAATCCAAGTTAAAGACCATGCCCTCTTGCTTGCACTGAAAGGATAAAGAGCCTGTCTCTTTGCATCATTGAATCTCCTTTCTTGATGATGTGATAATCTCCACAAAGCAAAAAAGTAGAGCAAAGCAACTTGTTTAAACACATCCACCAGTTGAGAATGGCCCAGTTGCAACTGCTAGCAGCCAGAGGGTTCCTTGTGGTGTAGGCTTGACATGAGTTTGGGAGAAGAAAGAAAATTTTTTCTTCTTGGGATTAAAGATCTTCAAATACAATGGCTAGTGTGTATCTGGCTACTCTCCTAAGCTTAAGAGACACCTAGACAGAGACTGTAATTATAAAATCAGTATTCATTGAGGGAAAGAAGGAAAATCTATTCAGAGAGGAAAATCAAGTAGGATAGCGGCCAACATTTGCAAATATTTTGTGGGCAATGTGTCAAAATTATGATCTGTCTGCTCTTTACTCTGCACATACCCAGCATCCAGGTCAGATACTTGCTTCTAACTGAAAACTGTCCCACCAATGGTCAGAAAGACTTCGACTCACATGTGGCCTCAAGACTTTAAATGATGGTGGATGCCATTTCATACTCCTCAGTGCCTTTCATCTTGAAAATATTTTCCACATATAAACTTGCAGTGTGACTCATTTAACACACAAATTGAAGGTTGGGAGTTGTGGAGAGAATATATGCTTTGAAGCACATGCCAAGTTTGATTAGGATCACACTGCCATGTTGTCTTCTCCTAGGCCTTCTGTTTTTCCTTCTGCCAAAGTAAGATTACACTCAGGAACCATGCAAACTTATTTCAAAGACCACTTTCACTTCTTGGTGCTAGTTTTTCCCTTAAACAAACTATACTCTTGGAACAACTGTTTGGTGGGGATAGTAGAAGCAGTACTAAGAGTTTTATATCAAAATCACCAATGTTTTAAAGTCTGGAAATTTGTATACTGTTGTTATAGTCAGATCTGATAATGGTACACCATATTATTAGAAATAAAGCATGTGCATTTCTCTGTATCTTTTTTCACAGCAGGTAAATGTGAATAAAATCCTTTTGCATCATATGTTATATGAAGTTATCTTATCATCATCCATTTAAAACATTTATTGAATGTCAATTTTTGAGCAGAGCCAAGCTTGACAGAAAGGAGATGTAGCATAACTTCCCTAGGAATGTGGTTATATTCTTTCAAGGGACCATAGTGATAGACTGTGAATATGTTTATGACACACAGATAATTGAATAATAAGCATTTATCTAAATGAATATGCATAACACTCAGGTATTTACATTATGTAAAAGTGAGGAGCCACTGGATTTATATAAGAATTAGTGAGTGAGAACTAAAAGTACATCTTGTGTTTGGACACGGTAATGGGAAAATGTGTTTATTCAGACAATTAACCCACAAAAGCTCTATTGAGTACATGGGCTTTTCAAAGCAATAATGACATTTGGCAGTGATGGGATAAAGAAAAATGGCTCTTTTAACTGAGAATAACAGTGATGACAATGACTCCTTTATTTCTTTGACTCCATAAAATATTCATTAGGGGTCAATAGATAGTAGATCCAACACAGAATGGGGACCTTCAACATTATGAAGGTGAGAACTATTCCACCAATAAGCCCAGTTAAAGCTTTTAAGTAGGAACAATACTAAAGGGAAGGAGAAATTTTTCATTTTAGTGCTATTTTCAATATATCAGAATGTCTCTGATACTACTTTTACATCCTTCACAGTCCCTCCTGTGCAAATTTGTTTCAAAATTGATATATGTAACACCAAATCATATATAACAAACAACTAGTTAAAAACATTGAGAAATAACTATGGTGGTATTTTAATGACATTATTCTTAGTTATAGGAAAAATAACACATTTTTAAATGATGAATTCAAACTCTTTAAAAAACAAGATATTTAAAAAACTGTAGGCCTATCATGGTAGTATATGCTTACAACCTTAAGACTCAGGAAGCTGAAGCAGGAAGATCATGATTTCAAGGTTAGCCTAGGCTACATGCAATTATTGTAGGGTACATACGACAGGAGGGAAGGAATGACTGGATACTCAGATGAAGGTCTTGTGACCCTGCCTACCCCTCCATGATGGAGGGCTAACAGCCAAAAGCCCAGTTGGAGTCATCCTCTTGCAAAGATGTACAGCTTAACTCCCTGAGATCATGGTTGCATGGGTCAGAAGATAGACATGCACAAGAAAAGACTAACATGAATTCTGTTTGTATGTTAAGAATGCAACTAAAAATTGAAAAATCAAGTGAATCATCATTTCCAGAATAGACATTTAGATCAAGACCAAATATATAGGTAATTAGTCACTGATTTGAAGTCTTTTGGTCTGGAGAATCAGAGGACTAAGTAAGAATTGTTGGGAAGAGCTATTGGTTATGAAAATATTCAACATAAATTCTGTTTTATTTCCTTTCCCTCTTGTAACACACATTTTTGTGAGTTTAACATATTTACATCTCTGTATCAATATCACAAGCAAGATACACAATAGTTCTATCATTCCTTAAAAATGACTTCATGCTACAATTATGCTCTCATACATGACTTGTTAACTTTTGGCAAGCAATGATCTATTTGTCTTGCTACCATGTATTATGATAATGTAGTATGTAATCTTCACAGATTTGCTTCATCCTAGGTCATTGCCTTTGTGATTCATTGATGGTTCTGATGTTGATAGCTTATCCCTTTTTCTTATGAGTAGTATTTTGTTGCATATATGCATCATAGTTTGTCCAGTTTCTGACAGATACATAGCTTATTTCCTGCTTGGGCCAATTAAAATAGAGCTGTTCGAGTCAAGGAAACAACTACCAAAATGGAGACAACCTGAAGAATGATATTTTTTTTGTCAGCTATGCATCAAATAAGAATTGATATCTAGTATATATAAAGACACCAAAAATTAAATATATCCAAACTAAATTATCTAATCAATAAATAGGCAAATGAACTGAACAAGTAGTTTGCAAAGAAACAGTGTTAAGTGTATGGGAAAATGTTTAACATCTAGGTATGAACAAAATACAAATCAGAACTACATTGAAATTCTTCCTCACCTTAGTCATAAATAGCTATTATCTAGAACACAAACAAGAAATACTGGCTAGGACATGGTGGGGATGGAGCCTTGTAAACTGATGATGGGAATGCAGCCACCATGGAAATCAGTATGGAGGTGTCTAAAAAAGACCTAAGGATAGAACTACAATATGACCCAGTTATATTACTCCATATTACAGAGACACCTATCCATCAGTGTTTATTGTTCCACTAGGTGTTCTTTGATAGATAAATAAACAAAGAAAATGTATTTTATGTGGAATTTCATTCAGGCATTTAAAAATGAAATTATGTTATTTGGTGGGACATGGAAGGAATTGGAGATCTCAGATAGAGATAAACATGGAATGTTTTCTCTCATGTGAAGAATCCAGATTTAAAATTGTGTGTGTAAATCATGACAGCAGAAGCAGGACTATAGGGAGAGGAAGGGGGCAAGAGATGGTGATACAGCATTGGATTTGAGTAAATTATATGATACACATTTATGTAAATGTTTGATAAAACCCATCCATTTGTACAATCAACATGTTAATTAATATAAAAAATAAACTCCCCACAAAATAGAGGGAAATTATGTGGTGGTTTTCATATGTGCATAACAGTACATTTTGCTAGGGTAGATACCAAAGAATAAAATTGCTGGGTTATGTAAGTGTACATTTAATTTTGCAACAAAACTGCCAATTCTCTTTCTAAGGTGGTTGTGCCACTTTGCATTTCCACTGGCAGTGTGTGAGGTTTCTAGCTGCTATACAGCTTTGCAAGGAGAATGAATATCCTTCGATTTTATCCATTGTAAGAGAAGTGTACTGCTATCTCCATGTATCAGTTTCATGGTTCTACTATGAAACACGCTAGACAACTGGCTTGTAAAAACAAAGCATTTGTTTAACTTACTGTCTAGAAGATGCAGTCCAGCATCAGACCAAACTGCTGACCTCATGAGAAACAGGAAAGAGGTGAGAAAAGAAAAATGATATGGAGGGAAGAGAGAGAGAGAGAGAGAGAGAGAGAGAGAGAGAGAGAGAGAGAGAAACAGAGAGAGAGAATGAATGAATGAATGAATGAATGAATGAATGAATGAATGAATATGCACCTGAGGTTTCACAATACCACTCCCAATGATCTAGGGATTTCCTAGGAGGTCTTACTTCCTAAAGGCTCAAACCAATGGCACACTGGGGACTGAACTTTAACACATGGACCTTTGCTCATCAAACCATAGCACTTATTTTCTTTTTCTTTTCTTCCTCTCTCTCTCCTTCCCTCCTTCCTTCCATTCCTCCATCCCTCTGTCCCTCCCTCCCTCCATCCACCCATCCTTCCTACCTTTCTTTGTATTTGAGACTTCCAGGTCTCATGTATCCCAGGCTGGCTTTGAACTAAATATATAGCCAAGAATGATCTTAATTCCTAATCATCCTGCCTCCACCTTCAAAGTAGTCCCAGACCTAGTTTGTGCAGTGCTAGTGATCAAATTCAGGGCTTTGATCATGCTAGACAAATACTCTACCAATTGTGCTACATCTTCAGAACATTCATCCTTTTAATTTTCATTCCTTTAATGCCTTTAAATATTGAATGACATTTTGTATATATTTATCATCCTTGTATGTTACACTTATTTTGTGTTTCAGTATACTGTGAATTTGTAACTCACATAGTTTTGTGAGATACTTTTAAGTTTACACACAATTACAAAAAATAATATGGAGAAATCCTTTATAGACTTTACTCACATTTTACCTCTATGCTAATAATTTACAAACTATAATATGCTACAACCAAGATACTGACATTGATACAAACCATTAAGAGTATTCAGATTTTTCCGGTTTTGCTTGCTCTAAAGTGCATTAAATTCTATATAATTTTATAATCAATTTAGATTTGTACATCTATACCACAATGAAGACCTTGAACAGTTCTCTCATCACAAGAATCCCTGTTGTTACTTTTATTTTTATTATTATAAATTTATTTTACAAA
Organism: Peromyscus melanophrys; assembly: GCA_902168415.1. Lineage (NCBI taxonomy): Eukaryota > Metazoa > Chordata > Mammalia > Rodentia > Cricetidae > Peromyscus > Peromyscus melanophrys. The sequence continues at coordinate 14,696 of CABHPR010112175.1, read as the reverse complement.
TGGGGGGTTGCTTGTATGCATGTATGTGCACCATATACATGCAGTACCTTTTGAAGCTAGAAGACAGTATTTGATCCTCTAGGCCTGTAATTACAGATTGTTTTCAGTGGCATCCATTTTTTTTTTGCAAATGGCACAGTATCACTTGTTAATGGCTATTTACAATTCTATTGTGTATACATTCACTTTCTTTATCCATTCAGCTGTTGATGAACATCTAGGATAGTCTATTTCTTGGCTACTTTGAATAAAACAGTAGCTTACATGGATATGAGAGTGTCTCTGTGTTGTTTTAGAGTCCTTTGGGTGTACCTAGGTCATATGGCAGTACTATTTTCAGTTTCTTTGAGGTATGTCTATATTTCTTTCCACAGTGGTTGTATTAATTCACATTCAAGACATCTTGTCATTTGTTTTCTTGGCTATAGTTATTCTAATTGGGATGATGTGAACTCTCAGAGTTGTTAATTTGCATTTTTTGATGGCTAAGGATGTTCAACACTTGTTAGAGTGCTTATTGGTCATTTGTATCTCTTCTTTTGGCAACTGTTTATTTAGTTCATTACTTCATTTACTAACTAGACGATTTGGTTTGGGTGCTGTTTAATTTTTTTGTTTTGTTTTTTATTATGTCCTAGATATTAATATCCTTTCTGATATGTGACTAGAAAACTTTTTCCCATTCTGTGGGCTCTTTTCACTCTGACAACCGTTTCCTTTGCTGAACACAAGTTTCTTAATTTCACATAACTCTACTTGTCAATTTTGTAGATTATTTCCTGTATTATTAGAGTTATTTTTAGAAATACATACCTACTTCTATATTTATATAAGTTCTTGACCCATGTTTTCCCCTATCAGTTTCAAAATTTCATGTCCCATATTAAGGCTTTTTATTTATTCTGAACTGATTTGTGTACAGGGTGAGTGATATGAATACAATTTCATTATTCTGCATGTCCAGTTTTCTCAGCACATTTCCAGAAAAGGTTACCTTTTTGCCTGGTGTATGCTTTTGGTACTTTTGTCAAAAACTAGGTAGAGGTAAATGTATAGGCTTATATTAGTCCCTTTTATTCTGTTCTCTGCATATCTGCTTTTATGCCAATACTGTGTTATCTTTGTTACTATGGCTCTGTACTATGATTTTAGACCAGACATTGTGGTAGTTCCAACATTATTCTTTCGAATTGAGATTGTTTGACTATTTGGGGTCTTTTATGTTTCCGTATGTATGTTAGGATTGTTTTTCCTAGTGTAGTAGAAAATGTCATTGGAATTTTGATGAGAATTTTATTAAACCTGCAGAGCACTTTGCAATATAGCAATTTTCACAATATTAATTTTGTCAATCCATGAGACTCAAAGACTTTTTTGCTCCTAACATCATCTTCAAGTTCTTCAAGTGTCATGTAGTTTTTATTGTAGAAGTTTTCCATATTATTAGTTAAGTTTATTCCTAGATATTTCAGAATTTTTTAAGATAATGGGAATGGAATAATTTTCTCATTTCTTTTCAGCAAATTTATAATTAGTTATGGAAAATTTATTGATTTTGTGTTCTGATATTTTGCTTAACTTTGCCAGGTCTAAGAGTTTTCTGGTGGCACCACTGGGATTTTTCAATATAGTATTCTGTGGTCTACTAACAGGGAAAATATGAGTTCTTTTTCTATTTGTATCCCTTTTCTTTCTTTTTAATTATTTTTATTTTATTTTATGTATGTGATTGTTTTGTCTGCATGTATGTAACTGCACCACATGAGTGCTTAATGCTCATGGAGGCCAGAAGACTAGAAGGCATCAGATCCCCTGGAACTGGAATTATAGGGAGCCACCATGAGAGTGCTGGCACTGGTCTGGGAGAGAATTCAGGAGTCTTAACCACTGAGCCATCTTTCCAGCCTCTTTCTTTCTCTTGTCTCATTCCTCTAAGAATTTGAGCACTATATTGTTTAAGAGTGGAGACAGTGGGTACCCTTGTATCATTCTAGAATTTACAGAAAATACTTCAAAATCTTCCTACTTAGTATAATGTTACTTATAGGTTTGAAGTATGTTCCTGTTAGTCCCACTTTCTTCAGAGATTTTTATCATGATGGGGTGATAAGCTTTTCTAGAGGGCCTTTTTTGCACAGATTAAGATGGCTTTCCTTACTTAAGTCTATTTATTTGCGGAATTATACTTAACTGATTTCCATTTGTTGGACCAACCTTGGATTCCTGGAATGAAATCAACTGGGTTACAGTATATGATCTTTTGAATTAAACTTGCAAGAATTCTATGGAGAAACTTTTTACTTAATGTTCATTAAACTAGTTTATAATTTTCTTTCTTTGTTGAGATTTTATTTGGTTGTGGAATTAGGGTAATGTTGTCTTTGTGGGATGAGTTTGACAATCCTCCTTCCTTTTCTATTTTATGGAACAGATTAAAAGCATTGGCTTTAGCTAGCTCTTCTTTAAACGTTTGGTCTAATTAAGCAGAGAATCCATCAGGTAATGGACTTTCCTCTGTTGGGAGACTTTTTATAACAACTGCCTGTTATTGATTACTGTGGATCTATTTTAATTATATATATTTTCTCTTGATTTAATTTTATATATATATATATATATATAAATATAAATTTATCCATTTTTCTAGATATTCCAATTTTTGGAATGTGAATTTATATATTTCTACTAGTTCTCTGTGTTTCATCCTGATGTGTAGTAACCTCCCATTATCATCTCTAACTTTATAATTTGTATTGTCTCTCCCTTTTTTTGGTTAGTTTGTCTAGTACATCAATATTATTTGTTTATTTTTAAAACTCAACTCTTTGTTTGATTTATTTTATGTATTGTTGTTTTAGCTTTGGTTTCACTAGTTTCTGCTCTGATTAGTTTTCCCTGCTTATTATATACTGCTTTTGGATTGGGGGTGTTATTGATTTTCTTTCCTTCCACTATGCATGGAATTGTGAGATTGAACTTAGGTCATCAGGCATGGAATCAAGAACCTCCAACCACTACACCATGTCACTAGCTCCCATATGAATACAATGACTATTATTATGTAAGAAGAGTGGCCTCAAATAGATTTTTCAATCACAGCCTTTTGAAGAAATCAACCCTGATTTGAAACTTTCTAACCCCTAGAACATCAATCAAGAAAATGTGATTTATTGGTACTCTCTTACAGTTGCCAGAGTCAAATAATACAGTGTCAAAAAGCACCAAAACCGGCTGGGCGGTGGTGGTGGCGGCGGCGGCGGGTGGCGGCGGCAGCAGCAGCAGCAGCAGCAGCAGCAGCAGCAGCAGCAGCAGCAGCAGCGCATGCCTTTAATCCCAGCACTTGGGAGGCAGAGGTAGGCGGATGTCTGTGAGTTCGAAGCCAGCTGGTCTACAGAGCGAGATCCAGGACAAGCGCCAAAGCTACACAGAGGAACTCTGTCTTGGGGAAAAAAAAAAACAAAAAAACAACAACAACAACAAAAAAAGGCACCAAAACCATGGCAGTAGGTTTCCAGTCAACCACCATTATGAGGATTCAGCAAGCACATTCCATTTTCCTGTGGGTAACTCTAGTCCCTTGAGAAAAATATACAGAGAAGCTGCTGTTCAGGGTTGAATGAGACTAAACTGAATAGCTACTTAACCATCTGTTGCAGGATGCCCTGCAGCACTTTACAAATGACAACTCAGAGTCCTTTGGATAATGAAGCACTCAGTTAGCTTTTCTTATCTTACCCTCTTCTTACTATTCAATAAATTAATCAGTTAAAGTTCAAAGGATATTCTAAGTTGAGTATCTGCAAACCCAAAGAAAGATAAAGAGCTCAAGCAACTTTTGTGAGACTTGATATGTGTCCATCGGTAAAATTTATGCTATACAATAGATAGAGAAAACAGATATATAACCCTATGTATATATACATAGCTTATCTCCACACATGAGGAGATGGTTAGCTTGCACCTGGACTTGGATGACTTTATGCATGTGTAAGGAATGCCTAGAGAAGTAAACTAAGGTAAGGTTGAAATGTATTAGTTAATGTTTTATAATGTGCTGTTCAAAGTTCAAAATTTCCTTACAGATATCTTGTGCTGATTTGCATTGTTTGGGGATATAGAGATTGATGATTTGTGCCTGGCTTAACCATTAACAAAATCTTGTTTTCATTGTAACCAGTAGAATATAAAAGATTGCCCAGCAGAGGTCACAGATCATAAGGGACAGTACACCACTGCTATTTTCCTAAATCAACATAGTTTCTAGCTGTATTCTAAAGATTTACCCTTATAGCCACAGATAAATGTAACTCTCAACCCTCACGTTTGTAGCAGACAGATACTATCAAAGAGATCTATAACTGCTCAAAATGTAAAGGAGAAATGACCATAAGGGAGTTCACCCCAGGTTGGTACATCTACAAGGCAATCCAACCCTACACTTAAGGTTCAGAGAATATTGGGGAAGGGGGACACAGAAAAAATGTAAAACCCAGGGTACCAGGAAATCTGCTCTGAGATTGTCTTCCAGGCATGACAAAAATGTTACAGCCATGAAATCTCAACAATATGTTTGCCTAAGCAAGACCTGGATGACCATACCAATTGACATTCCAGTGTGGATGGGGGAATTCTCACAAGGCTCCACCCCCACACGAAGAGTTACAAGCAATCAATGTCTGCTGAGAAAGAAAGAATCAATCTTCTCCAGGGACAAGTCCCCTGATAGGTTATCCATTCCATGTTGTCAGCCCTAAACACAAGTACATATGAGTAATGCCAAAGGAACTCAGTATTCTGGCTTCCTTTCATACATCTTAGCAGATCATGACATAAACATAAAGCACATTCTTTGCTTCTGAGAAAGAACTCAGAGCTACTTTGAGACATCAAATTCCATTATGATTGACTGCATTTCCCCCTTTTCACCACATACTTAATTAAAAAGTGTGTATGTTCGGGGTCTATCATGTGTGTGTCCTCAGAGGCCAGTCAAGGGCATTGAATACTCTGGAGCTTGAGTTACAGATTGTTGGAAGACACCTGACATGGTTGCTGGGAACCAAACTTGGGTTCTCTGCAAGAGCAGTGAGGGCCTTAACCAGCTCTGGGTGCTTACTTTTTAAAAAGTCTCATATTGTATTTCAGTTCTGTTGTCCTACTCTGTGGTTGTTTTCTCTGCACCCTAGGTTCAAGATAGAAACTTAGGGGCCCGTCCTAAAATTTTCTGGAGACCACATATTAAAAAGAAAATGGCAAAGTATTTTCTGCTTCAGGGAGAGATTGGAGCTTATAAAATGTCTCTAATTCTAGACTTTAGTCCTGAGTGTAAGTAGAGAGAAGTTGGGGTATATCATAGGTACAGCATAGAAACCATTGGGCCACCAAGTACAAGCTTTTTCACCTCTTTCAAAAACATAATTTGAAGTTTGGGAGAGAAAATCTGGGGTTGCAAGGGAAAATAAAAATGGAGTTTGACAGTTATTTCTGCTGAGTATCATGAATTCTATTTTTCTACAGACTATCTCTGGGACCAAGTTCATTATAGAATATAAAGGAGTGAAAGCTGCAGAATGAAAATTGCACAGTTAAATCAAGGTCATTCATCAAAGACACACATAAACAACTGCTAAATCCATTGCTTGCATAAACTGCTTTGTTTTCGGTCATTGGATTAAATTAGTCATAGACAGCTTTATATCCTGGGCACCATAGATGCTCCAAATGGGATATCCATTAAGAAGCATATGTGAATAAACAAAATGGTTATGAGGTACAAGAGAATAGTGGAAATATTTATATACAAAACTGCTTTGAGAAGTTAATTAGGATTTCAAAAAAGGATTAAGCTCTAGGAGAAGGTCTAACTCTAGAGAAATGGCTTAATAAATTATGAGGCATTGATGTGATGGAATATTATGCAAGAATTAAAATGATAATTAAGATTATGTTGGAACATCAACGAGATGTTTTATGTCATTTAAATCAAAACTAGTCAAATACAAAATGGCATAAATAAATATCAGAGCAGAAAATTACACATGCATGTTGAAGGAGATTAGCTAAAAAGGTTATTAGAGTAACTGAGAGTGGGTCGTTTGTTCTTAATTAAAATATACTATTATTTAGACTATGTATAAATACATATATTTTTATATGTGCACATGAATATATGACAATAATACAATTAGTTGTGAGCTCCTAATCTAAATTGTTCAGATTCTATCATATTTAATATAGCGCTTTCTAATAGAATGTACTGGAATAGTGTATGTGGTGTTTTGAAAGAAAATGGCCCCCAAAGGGAGTGACACTGTTAGGAGATGTGGCCTTGTTGGAGTGGGTGTGGCTTTGTTGGAGGAAATGTGTCACTGTGGAGGCAGACTTTGGGATCTCATATATGCTCAAGCTTCGCTCAGTGTGATATAGAGGACACTTCCTGTTGCCTTCTGATGAAGATGTAGCCAGCACCATGTGTGCCTTCACGTTGCCATGCTCCACACTATGATGATAATGGACTGACCCTCTGAACTGTAAGCTGCCATCTCAGCTAAATGTCTTCTTTTATAAGAGTTGCTGTGGTCACAGTGTCACTTCACAGCAATAGAAATCCTAAGACAGTGGAAATAGACTTGAAGTCTGTGCCATCCATCTACAGTGTTAAGACACCAGCTACATGTTCTTATCATAGTGTAACAAGGAATTTTGTCCTTAGTTTTTATTTTAATTCATTCAAATTCAAATCCGAGTACCTATATACATCAAATGCTTGGCCTATTGTGTTCTCTGTGAAAGTGAAGTGCCAGAAGATAGATGCGATTCAACAGTGGGTGCAGAATTCTAGATTCCTGTTTTGAAGCTTTAGTTCATCAGCTTTGCTGCATCAAAAATCTTCATTGGGATCCCAAATGTATTGGAGACCTGTAGTTATGCAAAACATCTCCAAGGCAAGATGGTGTGGCAGTGAGTAGCTGTTTGTTATAGGATGCCAACCAGGAAGCTGAGAGAAAATGTGTGTAGGGAGCAGGGTTATGTTGTAACCTACCAGCTCACCCCCAACAGCCTACTTCATAAGCTATGTCCCGTCTCCTGAAGGTTCTAAAACCTTTCCCAGATGAGTTGGGGACCAAGTCTTAAAACACATGAGGTGGTGGGGGTCATTTCACATTCATAACATGACAGTGGCATAATTTCTGGTTCCTTCACAAATTAAATTAGTATTTCTGAAAATATGTTTGGGCATTGCCCTGACAGACATAAATGAAAACTTCAAAATTGGTGATATTATTTATTAACATGCCTAGCTACCTATTTGGCAGCAGTCTAAATATCTTTGACTTCATATTAGTGCACATTATTATTCAGACCAATGAGTTTCCTAAGAATATTTTCATACAAGTATACATTGTACTTTGACCATGTTCCCCCCATGTCTCCTTCCCCCCTCTCTTGTCCCTCCTTCTAGTTAGTTGTCCTTGTTCCCCTAAATAGTTTCATTTCTATTTTTATGTCATATATATATATGATTTTTATACCTATGTAGAACCTTAAATGCTCAAGTGGGAAAAAGCAGGTGATTTTTGTTGTTCTGAGTCTCAATTCTCATGATAATCTCCACTTATATCCATATCCCTGAAAAAAAACCCCAGAAGTTTGTTCTTTATAGCTGATTAAAATTTGATTATTTACATAGAGCATATTTTTATTCATTTCCTCTGTCAAGGGACAGAGCCATATCATCAAAAACAGCATGGTCCTGGTCAGAAAGAGACACATAAATCAATGGAACAGAAGAGAGGGCTCAGATATAAACCTGCACAGCTACAGCCACCAAATTGTTGACAGAGATACCAAAAACTTATGGTAAAAACAAGATGTCCTCTCCAGCTACCGGTGCTGGGAGAGCTGGATAGGCATACATAGAAGAATGAAACTATATATGTTTATCTCACTTTGTACAGCTTAAATACTTTACCAAACCTTCCTTTTTATCTTGTACCCAGTCCAATAATGGTTTTCTAATTAATCTTTCCCTTGCATCGTTACCAAGAGTGAAATCATTTTTCTGTGCAAGTCTTATGTGGTGAAATTAAAATTTTCTGATATAATAAACTTGTCCTATTTTAAAAAAAATAATCTAGGGAAAGGACTGAGATAACTCAACTCAGAATCTTAGTATCAACAATAGTGAAGCAAAATGGCTCTAAGTCAGTAATATCATTGAATAGTGACACAGAGAGCTTCATAGTTCCTTGGTGTTCCTGTTGTACAGCTGCTGCCTTTAATTGATAATCATTTCAATGAGATGTGGCAGTTGGAGATGGTTCTGTCTAGAGCTTTTGTTTTTCACATCTTAAGAAATATCCAAGAATAGTTTTGGGAATAGTAATTTGATCTGTGAAGGATACTGGGGATGACATTGCTCTTATGGTTTGAATATGGGTGTCAAAACTCTAATGTTTGTAGTACTGGTGTCTTCATGTCTTGGGAAGTGACTGTTAAGTGTCCTCCTTGTTGCCTCTCCTGTGACTGCTGGAAAAGGTCATATGATTTTATAGAACAAGAGGAAATGTGCATTGGGTCTGGAACTGTTGGCTTTTGCTCAATGTATTAAATTATGTTCACAGGGAATAACCAAAACCCTTAGCAAAGATACAATGGGAAAATAATCACTTACTTAATTTGGATGCAGGAAAATGTTCTGTGTTTTTCTTATGTATGGATTTTGAGTCTTATTTTTATTATTCTTCTTTTAGCTAAAGGCATATAACTTGTCCAGTAATTCTTCACATATTGGCCAACGAAGGCAAGTAGTCATTTATATTTCTTTGTATTTTAAGCAAGAACAATTCTAGCTATATAGCTTCCTGTTTGCTTACAATGAATTTGAACAATTAAAAGTAATTGATTGCAGGAATTGGTCATTTGTGCACAGCATTAGAACATCTAGTTCAAAGAGACAGATTCATCATGGAGTAAAGCAGTGGGAAATCAGTTCAGATAATTGTGGTGATACTTTATTTGTGCACCCCAACAAAGCTTATCTGGAGATCAGAGGAAAAAGCCAGCTACAATATTAAGCATAGTAGTCAGGCAATGGTAGCACATGCCTTTAATCCTAGCATTTGGGAGGCAGAGATTCTTCCAGATCTCTGTGAGTTCAAGGCCACACTGGGAAGAGAGCCAGGCATGGTGGCACATGCCTTTAATGCCAGCACTAGTTAAGCATAGATGTCTGGAGGTCTGTATAGACAGACAGGAAGTAAGAGAGCTGAGCAGAGAGAGGAATTAAGAGGACAGGGACAGAAAGGCATACGCACATACGTATGCAGGAAGTAGCTCTGTCTGGAGGCTGAGGAGTTGGTGAGGTGAGGTTGGCTGTGGCTTGTCCTATTCCTCTGATCTCTCAGTTTTTCACCCCAATATCTGGCTCCGGGTTTTTTTTATTAATAAGACCGTTTAGCAATTTGTCTTAGGTCATGATACAAAGCATGTTATTTTTCTGTAACTTAAAAAGAGAATTTGCTGTGTTAGACACAGTGGAGTGCAAGACTAGACTAATAGAACAAACTTTGGAGTTAGGAACAATATTATTAAAGGCAAAGTACTTATTTTTATTTAACCTAATTTTATAGGTTAGGTTATTTTAGATATAGGACCTGGGTTAGAGCTTAGAATGAAGGCTATTTAGGAAGGGAGAAACATCTGTGGGAGGCAAGAAGGTGTAGCAGGAGTGGGCAGAAGAAGATGGTTAAATTAAAGTGGCAGCAGGGCAAAGGTATCAGGCAACTCTGTCAGGTACTCTGTAGACAGAATGGCGCTTCAGAATTGTTCCCTGATGGAGTCAGCCAGTCACTAGTGATTCTCCAGGAATCGGGGTAAGTGTCACCCTGTGGCTGAGGGTTCCGGGACATCGTTTGAAATATTGGAAGCTGTTCTTTTCCTGAGGAAGGAGCTGGATGAAGTTAAAGGAATCCATTTCCTAGGCAGATTAACAAGTTATTAAGTCATTTAAAGGGGCTCATATTTAAATTGGTCTGTGAACTAAGCTTATATATGTTAAAGATGCATGATTTCAAGAGCTCTCCCCAGAAAACAACAAAAAAAGAAATAATATGCTCAAAATGGAAGAATTAAATCATAGGGAATGGATGACCTCCAGGTTACTAACAAGCAAAGAAATGAAATTGCTATCAGCCCACTTTTTAAGAAACTATTCCAAATGGAGAGCTAAAAGCAAAACTGAAAGCTTTGGTACTGTCTGCCATTGATATGAGAGACTAACTATACAAGTTGTTTTAGTACTCTAACAGCAAATCATCTGCAAATTAAAAAGTTTTTTCAAATTTGTTCTAAAAGAGAGTATGGGAGTTAATGCTGTTTGTTAACTAGAAAGGATCTGGGATACAGGCAGGAGACCAGCCTCTGGGTATGCCTGTGAGGGATTATCTAGGTTAGTTTAATCAAAGTAAGAAGACTCAGTCCAAATATGAGCAGCACCGGTCCATGGGCTTGGAGCTGGGGCTGAATAGGGGAAAAAAATGAGCTGAAAACAGTATTTATCTTTCTTCTGCTTTTGGACTATGAATCAACTGCCTCAAGTTTTGTGGAAATGACTTTTCTGCCATGATGGACTTGGGCTGTACTTTCTGTGAACCAAATTAAACTCTTCCATCCTCAAGTTGCTTTCATTGGATTTTTGGTTTTTGGTTTTTATTTATTTTGGTTTTTCAAGACAAGGTTTCTCTGTGTAGTCCTGGCTGTCCCAGAACTCACTCTGTAGATCCACCTGGAAGTCACAGAGATCCACCTGCCTCTGCCTCCCAAGTACTAGGATTAAAGGTGAGTGCCACCACTGCCCTGAAGTGTGAACCTAGTTAGTCTTATCAATAAAAACCAGGAGTCAAATATCGGGGTAATAATCTGAAAGATCAGAGAGGCAGAGGAACAGTCACCAATGACTTCTTACCTCTCTGGATCCTCCAACCAAAAGGGCTGAGATTTTGTCTCCATCCCAACTTAACACTCCCTGTCTCTGCTTCCTGATTGCTGGGATTAAAGGTGTGAGCCTCCCAAGTGCTGGAATTAAAGATGTGAACCACCACCACTTGACCTCTATCATTAACTAGTGGGTAGCTCCACCCTCTGATCTCCAGGCAAGCTTTATTTGTCAGAACACAAATTATCACACAACACTGCCCTGCTGGGATTTTTGTTGTAGCAATAAGAAATGTAACTAATTACAGACAATCAATGAGTCTCTCCTAAAAGTTTCACAGTATAGAATACAATAAACAGAAATGTTTCATATTTTTAATGCTTGTGTTGTTTTCTGTGTGTGCATAAGTGTTCATATTCGTGTCTGTGGTTTCACATGAATGTGCATGTATGTGGAAGCCAAAAGACACCCTTGGATTTTGCACCTCAGACACTGCTCACCATTGTATTTGAGACAGAGTCTCACACTGACCTAGAACTTGACAAGTAGATGAAGCTAGGGAGCAGCAAGTACTGGGGATCTGCCTGTCTTTGCTTCCCCAGGTCCTCATGCCTGAAAGGTAAGTAATTTATTGGCTGAGCTATCTCCCTAGTTCCTGATTTTATCTTACAAAAAAAAAAGTCCCAGTAGTTTGGACTTTGCTTGTTTCATGTGGTCAGATATGTCATTTTTTAACAGACATGTTTTTAGTAATATGCAGATACAAACCTGGATGTTTAATAAACGGAATTGTAGTAAGCAATATTCCACTGATACTGTTTGTTGTTGTTCTTGGGAAAGCCAAGTAGTGTATCAGATTATGTGGAGCCCAGATTCATTCTACTTGTATCTATCTGTGTAAGATTTCAGGTATTATAATTTTTTGAGTAATTGTTTCTTTAAATTTCAATAGTGACTATACTGTTACATCATTGTAGCAAATTACAGATCTTGTAAATATGGTGTAAAGTCTCAGATAATATTGTACTGTTATAATTAATAAGCAATCTTATGATATCTGAAAAAATATTCAATAAATCAAAGTTGATAAAAATTTAAAAAGCAAATTACTTGGTCACCCAATAATAATTTTCATTTATTTATTCTCATTCATACATAGAGATAATTGGCAACATGGACAAAAACCACTTTCTTGCATGTTTACAGTTTTAAAAGTTGTGGCTTAAATTTTCAAATAGTGCCACAATCTATCTTTTAATTATCATATATGTGTACATTTATTTATTTATTTATTTATTTATTTATTTATTTATTTATTTATTTATTATTTAATTTTATGTTTAAGTAGGAGGAGATCCCAGTACCCCAGAGAGGGAAATTAAAAGTGCTATTCCAAATGTGAGGCAATTAAAAGTTGGTATTTGCTTTCAGCATCCTCTAGGCAGATGGCAAATGATCTTCCCTTTACCCACCTTGGCTGTGCATTCTTACAAGGTTCTCTTAATTTTCTGCTTTTCTCTGCTCTAGGGAATTCTACAACTGTAAGCAAACTGACACAAAGAACTCAGTTCCTAATGGTAATCGTGGGGATACTCTATTATAGTTATTTGATAGTATGACTTACCTCCTCAGACTTGGATTTCCCAATTCCTCTTTTGACAACATAATTTTACCTTCGTAATAGTCAAGAAAATCATTATGAAATATTTCAAGGAAACATATATGCTTCAGAAATATATCTCAGTGAAAGAATTCTCATCTGTATCCTTATGTTTTTCTTGCAATAAAGATCAGTTTACTTACCAATTGAGCATTTTTTTCTGTTCTTACCCTTATCTATATAGAAGTTTCAGGCTGGCAAACATTTTTGAAAGAACTATGAAAGATGAGAGTTTCAGTGTTTCCTTTGGCAGATTCTCTTAACTACAGGGTTTTATTTGTTGTTGTTGTTGTTATTGTTTTTTATTGTTGTTTGGTTTATTTTTTGTTTCTTGTGGGGTTTGCGTTTTTGTTTGTTTGCTTGCTTGTTTGTTTGTTTGTTTGTTTGCAGTCCTAAAGATTAAGCCTAGAGCTTTACTCAGGTGAGGCAAGGGCTTTACCATGATTGAATGTCACCTTTAACCCTTCTCTCTCTATTTGCTATTTTAACATAGGGAAGTTTGAGGAAACAGACTCATGGACACATGCTGATATCATCTCTCCAGAAGACTCAATATCTAGGGAATTTAAAACACAGAAGTTGTAAGACTAGTTTTTACAGGAGAAAATGACTTTGTGGAATTAGACCTGCTGATCAATATTAGACTCGAGTAGAAATGAGTAACACCAATTGCAGAAACCTAAAAGAGATAATTTTCTGTAAAGCTGTGGCATATAATAATGTATTTATCAACGGGACAATGGTGAAAGGTCTTTTGTTATATCTCTCGTTATCAATTTACTAGGAAATTATTATTCTAACTGTAGTTTAAACTCATGATTATATTCAACAAAAGGTGCTGTTTAAACTGAATGTCTGCATATAGAAGAATTTTACCTATTACCCTATAGAACTCAACTTCAAATGGATCAAAGACTTCAACATAAAACCAGATAGAAATGAACTTTATAGAAAAGAAAATGAGGAATAGATTGAACTTATTGGCACATGAGAAGACTTTCTAAACAGAACACCACCATTAGCACAGGCACTGAGAGTAACATTTTATAAATGGGACCTTATGAAACTGGAAAGCTTCTGTATGGCAAAGGATACCCTCATTCATACAAAGCAGCAGCCCACAGAATGGAAAAATATTGCACATCTGATAGAGGACTAATATCCAAAATATATAACTAAACTTGAAAAAAACTGGATATCAAGAAAACAAATAACCCAATTAAAATTGGGATACAGATATAAACAGAGAATTCTCAATAGAGGAATTTCAAATGTCTGAGAAACACTTGAAGAAATGTTCAATGTCCTTTGCCATCAGGAAAATGTAGATCAAAAGTACTTTGAGGTTCTATCTTACATCAGTCAGAATGGCTAAGATTAATAACACAAGTAACTGCTCATGCTGGTGAAGATGTGGGGTAAGGAAAACACTCATCCATTACTGGTAGCAGTGTAAACTTATGCAGCCACTATGGAAATCAGTGTGGCAGTTCCTCAGGAAGATGGGAATCGATATAGCTCAAGATCCAGCTATACCACTCTCAGGCATACACACAAAGGATGCTTGTTCCTACCACAGAGATGCTTGCTCAACCATGTTCATTGCTGCTCTGTTAGTCATAGCTGGAAATTGGAAACAACCTAGATGTCCCTCAACAGAGGAATGGAAAAAGAAAATGTGGTACATTTACACAATGAAATGCTACTCAGCCATTAAAAAAATTACATCATGAAATTCATAGGCAAATGCATGGAACTAGAAAAAAAATCATCCTGAGTGAGGTAACCCAGACCCAGAAAGACAAATAAGGCACTTATTCATTTTATTCAATTTATACATATAAATTCACTTATATGTAGATAGATGCATATCACTCTTATGTCAGTGATAAGCAAGCTACAATCCATAGAATCAGTGAGGTTTCATATGAAGAAAGGGACTATAGGAGATAGAAAGCTCTCATGAGAAAGGGAAAATAGAATAAAGAGTTATGGATAGATAGGGAGAGTATACTGGTATGGTCAGATCAAGTGGGGAGGAGGAGGGAAAAGACAGGTGAGGGAGGGAATACATGGAGAAACAGCAAAAATTAAGACTCA
>CABHPR010112173.1:0-10700 GCA_902168415.1 Peromyscus melanophrys | reverse complement strand
TTTTTTTTTTTTTTTTTTTTTTTTTTTTTTTTTTTTTTTTTTAGGGGCTGGCCACTAGGAGTTTGACCATGCTCCAGTGAGTATATGGGCAACACAGATTGAACTTTTTTTTGGTCTGTTCTTTTTCTTTCCTTGGAGGAGGTCACAAAAGGTGGGGGATGGAATTGGGAGAATTGGAAAGCGAATGTGATTAAGGTGCATTATGAGAAGCTCCCAAATAGTCAATAAAAATATTATGTTGAAAAATAAAGAAAAGAAGGACATCCTCCCACACAGCCACAATACTGTTATCCAGCTTATCAATGATTTCCTAGGATCATATATTCCCATCTTATATTATTATAATTATCATGAATGCTTTCCTAAATGCTTTCAATGGCTATGGTTTTCAACTATAAATCAAGACTTGTACTTTTTATTCGGCCGTTATGTCTTTGTATTCTTTTTTTTTTTTTAAGGTAACTTACTACCACTATTTTTTTTTTAAAACTGCACGGACCTTTTCTTACATATATTCATTTATTATTAATTAAACCTATTCATTTTTTATTAATATTTATTTATTTGTTTATTTAGTGTGTGTGCGTGTGTGTCCACTATGGTCTGCATGTGGAGATCAGAGAACAGCTCATGGGAGATGGCTCTCTCTTTCGATTGTGTCATGGAAATTGAACTCAGGTTGTCTTTACCTGCTCAGTCATCTTGCCAGCTCCAACATTTGACTGACCTTTTGAAGAATACAAGCAAGTTCTTTTTCTTTTTAAAAGAGTATCTGCATTATATGTTTATAAGGCTAATGGTAGTTTCTTTACACTTTTGCCCTCAAAATTTCCAACAAAGCAAACTTTTTGTTGCATGTCGAATCCCTAGCTAAAAAGCACAGACTACTTGGTTAATAAACAGGCTGCTGTGTGACAAAACTTTTCCTGGTAGACACAACACACACGTCTACTCACCCCAGAGAGGGAGCCCACAATGGACCAAAGTACCGATACCACCAAAGTCCAACTTGGTGAACCCATGAGTTTTACTGGGGTTACTTACAGGAATATGGGTGAGGGGTTACTTACAGAAGCAGAAATGACTCAGAGACAGCTGCACCATCAAGGCCCACCCTGGCATGGGTGACAGCTCACAAAAGCTGGTAACCTGGAGCACACTGCACAGCCTTCAGGCAGCTCAAGGAGTTGGAGAGTGCCCCTTCTAAGTAACTCAGTCTAAACCTCTTCTAGGAAGCTTGGCTGGTTTCTGCTTCTTCCAAGCAGCTGGCCTGGTCTCAGAGTCTTCTTTGCAGCTCAGTTTGCATGGGTCTGAGAGGGACTTTCAGTTTTAATGATTACTTTGGCAGGGAGGGGCTTGTGAGTTTGGTCAGTTTCAGGGACTTCCTGAAGCTCTTTTGAGTTGTTTACTTTCATGTTTAAGATATTTCCCTCCAGGATGGAATGCATCAATCTCAGAGGAAACTGTTATCTAACAGAGGCCCTCATCTTTAACTCTATTTTTAATATATAATATTTTTCTTAATCATAGAAAAATTAACATGGGCTCAGTGTATAGGAAAAAGAGAAATCTGGAGACATTGCATACTGGGAATCCATTGGGTATAAAAGTTTACACATGATGTTTTCAAATTTGGCTACAAATTTATTCACAAGCATGAATTTTGGGAAAATCTAAGCACTCGGTTATTTTTTGGAAACTTTGCCAGCGACACTTACAAATCCTCCAGCTTCTACTTGATTTGGCAAATCTGTCTAGATAGTAGCACATTCTCTCTACTATGGAGATGAAATTTGGAGAAGTCTTGGAGTTCAGCCTGTTTGAAAGTCCCTGAAGCATATGAGCTGCTATCCACTACAAAGCTGTCATGCTGTTTTTACAAAACCAAGGATCTTTATCTCATTAGTGGACTTTATTTTCCACTAATAATATGTAGTTGACACCCATAGCCTGGCCTCATTATATACAGAAGAACTCTTAGGAAACAATGGAAGACTTAACACCAGTTTGCATTGTAAAATGTTGCAGAACTAAGGAAGTGGGTGCCGAAATTTGACTTAGGGTAGCACCGTGCAGTAGAAAGCAGGTGGGAGAGACATGTAAAGAAGCTCAAGGGTGCCAACCTGGGCTACCAAGTGAGTTCCAGGAAAGACACAAAGCTACACAGGGAAACCCTGTCTCGAAAAAAAACCAAAAAAAAAAAAAAAAAAAAAAAAAAGAAGCTCAAGGGTGAGAGCACTGGATGCTCTTCCAGAGGACCAGGGTTCAATTCCCGATACCACATGGCTGCTCACAACCATCTGTCATTCCAGTTCCAGGGAATCAAATGCCCTCTTCTGGCGTCTGTGGGCATCAGGTATACATATAGTATACACATACATATAGGCAAAATACACATAAAATCAAAATAAAAAAATAAATCTTATAACACAAAGTAAGAAAGTTTTATAGGATTCAACCATATAGTGGTTTCTGAATGTGTTGTTCATAATACACATTCAGAGACTCTGAGACCAGGCCAGCTAATACACATTCAACAAACACTGAGATTCATTTATATTTCTACCATTTTCACCCCAAGACAGGATTTCTAGTCCAAAAGAGGCTTGAACCCATTGTATAGTTGAGGATGAGCTTGAACTTCTGTCCTGTCTCTACCTCTCAAGTACTTGGAGTACAGTTATGTGCTACTATGCCTGGTTTAAATGGTGCTGGAAAATCAAACCCAGTACTTCATGCATGCCAGACAAACACTCTCCCCACTGAACTGTGTTCCCTAGCCCTATTTGTATCACTTCTTTATTCTTGCAAGCATTTTTGATTGGTTTAACTGCATAAGCTACCTAGGTATTATGCAAGATGGATTGTGATCAAATCTTCATGTAAGATCATGCAGACAATTAGTCTCAAGATAATATGGTACATGATAAAATAGCATGTATGAAAGCCCTGATGAGCATGGAAAGTCTGGAAGACTTCAACGGCAGACAAAGACAAGAATTCCTAGAAATGCAGACTCACAGCCAGGACCTGGGACAAGTGGGGACAGTTAGTGTGGACCATGCATCTCCTGTCCTCGGGAACACAATGCATGCGGTGACAAGAGAGACATGATCTAGAACAGAACCAGGGTTGGTCTATGGCAATGGTTCTCAACCTCTGGGTCATGACCCCTTTGGAGATCAAACTGCACTTTCCCAGGGGTCTCATGTCAGATATCCTGCATATCAGATTTTTATATTATGGTTCATAACAGTAGTAAAACTACAGGAGTTATGAAGTAGTAACAAAAATAATTTTATGGTTGGGGGTCACCACAACATGAGGAACTGTATTGAAAGGGTTGAAGCATTAGGAAAGTCAAGATCCACTGTTCTACAGGGATAATCAAAAAATGTGTGTGTGTGTGTGTGTGTGTGTGTGTGTGTGTGTGTGTGTGTGAGAGAGAGAGAGAGAGAGAGAGACAGAGAGAGAGAGAGACAGAGAGAGAGAGACAGAGAGAGAGACAGAGAGAGACAGAGAGACAGAGAGAGACAGAGAGAGACAGAGGGACAGAGAGACAGAGACAGAGAGAGACACACACACAGAGAAAAACACATGGAGACAGAACTTGAAGACTTTCACTCTGTAGTCAAATTTCTAGACAGTCTTATTAAATAAGAAACACAGAGCCAAATACAAAGGTAATAGCCAAAGAGATCAGAGAACCAGTGAAGAGCCACGGCTACCCCAGAGATAGCTTCTTCCTGTGTAACTTGTGTTTTTATTGCCTTCCTGTTCTGCCTTCTCATTGGCTCTAAGCCCAGCCACATGACTTCCTCATCACTGCCTGTCTATACAGACCTCCAGGTCTCTATGGTTGGTACTGGGATTAAAGGCTCGTGTCACCACGCTTGACTGTGTCCTTGACCACACAGAGACTCTGCCTGCCATGTGATCGGATTAAGGGCGTGGGCTACCACCGCCGGACTTCTGCTTATGGCTCGCTATGTGACCTTGCTATGTGACCTCTGATCTCCAGGCAAACTTTATTTATTAACATACAAATAAAATCACATTTCAGCACAATTAAAATATCACCACATCACTCAACCAATTCCAAAAGAGTAGAGGAAAGCAGAGACATGGCTACAGCCAACACAATCAACAGCTGGAAGAATCCACCATGCGATGCAGCTAATTAATGAATCTTCATTATAGATAACAGATTTTAGTTCAATTATAATATATAATGTATAGAGAGCCTTCATTCAAAAAAATATGTAATGTATACTTTAGGTCTGGTTAATTTTGGTGTGTAATGCTTTTATTTGCAAGTTTTTAAAAAAATAATAAAGTTTATTTAAAAGATAAATCTGAAAACAATTTTAAAACAATTATATTTACTATTCTCAGAGAAAATAGCATAAGAAAAAATATGAAAATACTCATTGCAAGGAACACCCTCTGAAACTCTAATCAATGAAGTCATGCGTACATGGAAAGACACATGAAGATGTCACAGAAGGTGGAAGAAGAGGAATCAAGAGACAAATACCACGGTCAGAGAAATAATACGCAATATCAGAGAAGCCGATACCTAGCAAGTTGATTGACAAGGTCTAAAGTTCAGGTGATCCATTTTCAGCTGAGAATGAAGAGGATGAAGCTGCAGCAATGTGTTAGCCATGACTGGTCTGCTGAGTAAAAATGGATGATGAGGATGAATGCAGAGAAAGGAGAAGAAATCTAAAGAGGCATCTGCCACCAGCAGCACACCAGAAAAGCTGCAGAGCGGCAATGAAGAAAAAAAAAATCTCTGAAAAGTAGCTATGAGGAAAAGCAGATTTTCCAGGAAAGAATTTTAATGAAGATGAGTCGATTTCTTGTCAACAGCAGATGTCAGAAGTTAATGCAGGAAGTAATGTACTTCAAAGAGCTGAGGGATGTAACTGTCCCCAGAGTTCTGTACTCTGCTAAACATCCTCCTAGCAAGAGAATAAGTCTACTTAAGATGTCCACAGCCAGAAATCATTTGCTACTCACAGTGCTTTACTGAGAGAGCAACTGAAAAGGGAAGCTTGGGAAGAAAAGTAGTAAATCCCGAGGAAGGGGGATGTCTACATAAAACAGTGATCGGGGCTTGAGAGTTGTGTAAGTGGTTGAGAGCACTGTTGCTCTTTCAGGGAATGGAGTTCAGTATCTAGCAACATGTTAGGCTGCTCACAACCACCTGTGACCCCAGTTCCAGTGGATCTGATGCTTTCTACTGGTCTCCTCAGGCACCCACATGCACACTCACATGTACACACACACACACACACACACACACACACACACACACACACACACATAAAAATAAAACTCTGGCCAGGTGGTGGTGGTGCACGCCTTTAATCCCAGCACTCAGGAGACAGAGCCAGGCAGATCTCTGTGAGTTTGAGGCCAGCCTGGTCTACAGAGCGAGATCCAGGACAGGCACCAAAACTACACAGAGAAATCCTGTCTCAAACCAACAAACAAACAAACAAACAAACAAACAAAAACAAAAAAACCCAACAACAACAACAAACTGGTGAATAAGGATTATACAGAAATGTTGAAATGTTTTCTGAACTTTAAAACATTTTTCCTATCATAAAATGATAATAGCAACAAGGAAGAATGGTGCTTCTGTTCTGTAAAAAGATGGAGAAACTAGGCAACTATAAAATTAAGAGTAATCACTAAACATGGAAATGTTTCTATAACTTCACAACTGATACAGGTTGAGAAAATAGACTAAAGCAGAGTGTGTCAGCCTCCCCAGGCAGGCAGGAAGGGCTGCAACAGGAAGTGGACAGAGGATGACCTTTTGGTTCTCAACCGTGCTGATTACAAAGACAGAAACTTCACCAACACCTGTGACGTGAACTGCATGGATAGAATTTTGAGAGTGCATTTTGCAGTACATTATAGTAGGGGCTGAATAAAGTAAATTACAAAAGAGAAAACAGAAAAGGCTAATAACAGGAAGAAGAGAGAGAAAAAGAAGGAGGAAGGGGAGGAAGAAGATGAAGAAGAAGAAAGGAGGAAGAGGAGGAAGGGGGCAGGAAGAGAAACACCTGCATCCAGGGGCGAATCTGCTCCTTCTCCTCCTCCTCCTCTTCCTCCTCCTCCACATCTTTCCTCCCAGGCATGCTTTGTTCTGCAGCCTTAGCAGCCTTATCTCCTACGACTCCTCTTCTGTGAGCTTAACATTCCTTTGCTTCCTTGGTATTGAGAGCCAAGCTAGATGGTCCAGGATAATCTTATCTTTAGATCCTTAATTGAATTACATCTGCTAAATCTCTTTTCCAAAGAAGGGAAATCCAAGCTCCAAAGGTTGGGAAGATACTCTGGAAGGCTTGGGTTTTCAGTCTGCCCTAGTGCCCATGGGCTGTCTTGGTTTTAACTTGAAAATCTACAATCCATAAAGTCCACAGTCCCAAACCCACTTGGGGTTGTTTGCGTGTTCCTTATGCTTCTCTGAAATAGAAACAACAGCAGTGGGAAGCCCTGCACCCTGAGAGCCCCTCAAGCCTAGGCAAGCAGTCTATGGTTTTAGCACACAGTCCTAGAAAAAAATGTCCTCTTCCACCATGTCCCCAAGAAGAAATGATTGCCAAATATTTGGAGTGCAGGCCTCAGGCAAAATGGTAATGGAGGGCTGGGACGTAGTAGAGAGGCAGAATGCTAGTGCACAGTCTAGTACACAGGAAGTCTAGTACACAGGAAGCCATGGGTTCAAACCCCAGCAGCACCACTAAAATGGAACTGGAGAGTTATTGTGAGAACAAGTAGGCTGCAGTTAAGCACCAATGGTCAAATTCTGAAAGAAAAGACAAAGGCAAAAGATTCAACAGTATGAATTTTAATGATGACAGTCAGTTGCTCTGAAATGTCGCTATACGAAGGTAAAGAAACACGTAAATTACTGCAGGTGCCATTAGCACAAAGTGAGCACCTTCTTTTGTCATTCAGAACATGATCAGTGTGAGAACTTACTAGAAATGCTGGTTCTTGAGCCTTTCTGTAGACTTAGTATCTCAGACTCTCTGGCACTGAGGTCCATGAATCGACTGGCAGAGGTAGACTTTATCACTTTATATACATTCTTTATGTACGTCTGTATGCAAAGGCCCTATGGGGATGGCCTTGATAGAGAACCAATGTGCTGCTCTGGCCTTTGGGTAATCGCCTCCACTAGTGTTCGGTAGAATTGGTAGTTTACTTCTAAGCAATAAATTAGGTTGGAGAGGATGGATCACCTTTTATCATGTAACAATCTGCTTTAGCAAACAGGAGGGGAGGCTTCTGAGAAGCGTCCTTGAGAGGACTCCATGGCAAAGAACTGTGTGCCACCTCTAGACTGGCACATGGTAGGTGCCTGTACGTCATGACTATGAGTTATATTTGGGGTGGTTGGTTTGATGTCACTTGAAACAAACTAAAGTCATCAACCTTAACTGAGAAAATAGCCCCCACCAGATTGGCCCATGGGCAAGCCTGTGGCACATATTGTTAACTGATGACTGATGTGGGAGGGACTACCCTACTGTGGGCAGTGCCAATGCCTGGGCAGGTGATCCTAGGTTGTATATAGGAAAGCAAACTGAGCAAGCCAGAGAGAGTGAGCAAATCAGCAGTGTTTGTCCATGGCTTCTGTTTTAGTTCCTGCCCCTAGTCCTGTCTTGAGTACCTGTCCTGACGTCTCTTCATGACCAACTACAAGCTAGAAGATGAAATAAATCCCTTTTTCCCCCAAAGCACTTTTGGTTATGGTGTTTTGTCACAGCCATAGAAACTCTAATGAAGACAGTTATTATGAGCCTTTTTATTATAATCTATGTAATGTACATTAAGTTTCTTACATGGTGCTTTATTCTTAATGGTACCTGATATTTTCAGAGTCAAAATAGAAAGAAAAGGTGATATTTTATCATCCAGTCATTCATTTTTTTTTTTTACAAAGCGAAGCAAAAACCTCACACCATAAAGCTATTCACATGACACATAAAATACACAATAAAATGACTGAAAGTGGGGACAAAGGGAAAAACACAGGACAGTGGAACAAAGCGGCACCGGATCTAGGTCAACTTCCTGCTCCATTCAGAAATACGTAGTTATTTCTGTGATGGTTTATTTAATTCTCAGTTCCACTATTCAAAACATGCCAGGGAACATTTTAATAGGAATATCTCATCCTCTGTGTAGACCTGGTGTGAGCCTAGGCCCAGTTTCTAGAATTTACCTTGCATGCCTTATAGCCATTGAATACCAAGTACAATGGATCAGAAGACGCTGTGCCCTATTGACTGTGAGATAAGACAAAGGGAGCCTTTGGCTACTGGAGCTCACTGGAGGCGGGGTGGGGGTGGGGTGTGGGGTGAATGACGTTCATCAAGTTCACCTCCAGGGACTTCCTATGGGTAATGTAAAGTCAGCTGCTGGGGGATTTATACTATGGAAATCAAGCACCGTGAGTTGGAATTTCATTTTGCATTCACAGGGCTGATTTATGGGGGTGCTCCTAGAGTTGCCTGATCTGAATAAAAATTTAAGAAAGATATTCTTTGCAGGAGTCATGGAGCACAATCTTCCCTCATAGGGCTGGTGACAGCTCTGTGCAGACAGAGCAATGGCAGGCAAATGATAAAGCAAGCAGCACACCCAGTGGACGTCCCTCTGGACGTTGTAAGCTGAGGTTCTGTATTCAGGTATCAGTGTTAGGATCACACCTGACTTGCCTAGTCCTCCTAACGCCTCCTCATTCCCTTTGCGTGGCCTGCCAAGATGTCCGTGCTGCAGCTCCTCCTGACAAAGCTGGTTTAGGGAAAGAAGGGGGAAGGGAGGAATTTGAAAACAGAGCAGTTTTCCAAAATGGGTGTGTGCTCTACGAACAAGCCTGGGGTGGCAGATAGCAATCTGTGTCCTTCGGTAGTTTTCAGTTATCTCGTCTCCCCCAGAGAGTCAGAATCTTGTCCTGAGATGTGATTCCGATGTGTGGAAAGATGTATTTCTCAAACAATATGGCCCATCGGTAGAAGCCAACTGCTTCAGCTGGTACCAGCCATGGAACCAGCCATCTGTTCCAGGGCTGGAAGGAACACTGACTTGGCCTTAATGGTGGGTTAAAAAGCATTGTGCCGTATGGCTAACTTAAGGGAGTTTCGAGGGGTGTTGGACTCCATACAAGTTTTCTTAACCCTGTGTAAGACACAGTTCCACGCATCAGAAAGCAGAACCGTGAAAGCATCAAAGGCAGCGCTCACCCACTAGCCTAGAAGCAGCCATTGTATTTCTGAGTGAATGACTATGGAGAAACTCGAATGGGGTCAGAGTCCTTTCAGTGTCCCGTGAAAGGTGTCAACCCCAAAGAAGTGTGTCAGGATGGAAGACAATCTCATTACTACACAGAGGGGAGCAGGAGGCGCAATCCTCTTAGGTAATCAAAATTGAAGTGCCCATGGTGCCTGGCACAGCCTGGATCATCACCAAAATACCAGTGTTTCATTATGAAACTGTCAACAGAAATGTCAAAACACCTTCTCTTGCAAGCAAGAGCCGATTTCCTTTCATTTAACTCTATGATTGCTTTCCTGCAGGAAGATGCCGTATGCAGACATCTCCCTGACAGTATTCCACATTTTCTATCATATTTACATTGTACTCGTCTAAATGGAGCTTCGAAATACAGTCATCAAATAGGCTGGGGCAAGAAAGGATTCCTTGTCCAGAGAGGGGGAAATGCTGCAGCAGCCTGTTGGGACCAGGAAACTGCAGGTGCCAGGACTTGGTGAAGACTTATTTCTGTGTTAATTCTTTACCTTCACATCTTTTTCCTGTCTTCTATGCTTGGTTAGCATGATTTAACAGAGAGTAAATGAATGGAATCATGTGCCCAAAATGGCCCTTCAAAGACCTATCAATTACAACATTGATTTCAATGTCTTCTCAGTATGTGGACGATACATACAAATTCCAGTTACGAAGAAAGTTTCCTGACTAACTTGGTTAAACTACCAAGGGCTTCTGGAGGGAAAATAGCAGGATGAAAGCTTCAATTCATTTTGAAAGTCCAAGTCTTTGTGAGACAGAGCTATCTTGCCCAGCTTGTGGTTTATGTCTGCCTGAGCTTGTTGGAGAGAAGGCATTCAGTACAACAAAAATCTCCTGTGTTCATCCATCCACAGGATTTCCTGTCTCTGAGAAGAGAAGAAGCAGGCTTGGATGAGTAATCTCGTTTGTTTTCTGTTGCTCTGATAAACATCATGATCAAAGGCAACTTAAAAAGGGAGGGTCGTTTCTTCTTACACTTCCAGGTCACAGTTCATCATGGAGGAAAGTCTGGACAGGAATTCAGGGCAGGATCTTGAAGCAGAAATTGAGTTAACATGGCTCACTGCTTTGATCTTTAGTTCATGCTCAGCTCTATTTCTTATACAGGTCAGACCTTCATGTCTAGGGGTGGTGCTGCCCACAGTGGGCTTGGCCTTGCCCACACCAATCATCAATAAAAACAATCTCTCATAGACATGACTTCATGTCAATTTGGTATGAGCAATTCCTCTATTGAAGTTACCTCTTCCCAGATGACTTTATGTTGGATCAAGTTGACAATAAAAAAATAACCAACACAGATGAGAACATCAGAGCCACGTCAGTTCTGACAAGAAAAAGTACCTCTCCATTCCTAT
>CABHPR010112171.1:0-17410 GCA_902168415.1 Peromyscus melanophrys | reverse complement strand
GCTCAGTCCCTATGACCCCAAAGCAAAACAGTGTGTGAGACATTGCAATGGTCCAGCACTTGCTTAGTGTGTGGAAGCACTGGGTTCGATTCCCAGTGCCACAAAAAAAAAATACACAAATAAAAAGAGAAAGGAGGAGGGGGAGGGAGGGGGAGAACAAAAGAGTCCATCTAAAGGGAGACGTGGTTAGATACCTAAACAGCTAAAGGCTCCTAAACCACACCTGGGGGAACTATAACTACAGCATAATGGTGTTTAGGACAGCAAAGATCCTTCTACCCAGAGAATGGGCCAAGGAAAGTATGATGTTCAGATGTCATTTTGAACAATGGGTAGAACTGAGGGCTTGAGAAATTAAGGACAAAAACAGAGAAATTACAGAAGAGATAAATAAAGAAATGCCCAGGGAGAGAGGAGTGTGAGGTGAGTTATACAGGTGATGGTAGGTAGGAAAGCAAAGAGTTCAGTTTGGCTGGATGAGAGCCCATATAGGGGGTGGGAAAGGCAAGCTGATATCAGATTGCAGTCCTTAAATAGCACCCGTCTGATAGCTAATCCTCTTATCAATCCACTGGCTTTAGAGCCAAGCAGGAGACACATATCTGGGAGTCTCTATGAGAGAGTTCCAGAGAGGATTAGCCGAGTAGGGAAGACCCACCCTGGATGTGCTAAACACGGTCCTCTAGTGTGGCCATGGACTTAATGAAAGGGAAGGAAATGGGCTAAACACCAGTATCCAGTTCTCTCTACTTCCTGAGTGCAGATGCAATGTGAGCAGCTTCCTCAAGCTCCGGCTGCCCTCCACCCCCTGCACTGATGGACTGTGCCATCAAACTGTGAGCCGAAATAAGTCCTCCTCCAGTTAACTTTGTTAGGGATGTTGTCAACGCAAGAAGAAACGTAACTAAAACAGCAGACAGAAAAAAAAAAAAAAAAAAAAAAAAAAAAAAACAATGAGATTGACTAGGTGTCTAGGGATATAAATGCTTTTTAGCGTAGACACTCAAGCTTAGCATAATTCACTGGGCTGTCGAAAATGTGGGTGACTGAGAAAGAACCCAGAAGGGGACAGTGATGAGAAAAGAGGGAAAGAGTTAGGCTGCATAGTGTCATGAGGGACCTTCACGTTCATTTGAGGTTAAAGGTAGAAACACGAAAGAAACAAAGACGAATGGACACCTGGAAGTACCTCTAACAACATCATAGAAACGTCTAAGAAAAAATTCTGAAAGTGATAGCCTTCCTGTACCCTACAGTAAGATGAGAGCTGTAACAAACGCCCAGCCTTCCCCAGCAACATCATCCAGCTGCACTTCCCTTTAACTGCGGTCCCTCGGCTCGGAGGCTATGATGCTCTTACTCCAGTCCCCATTTCTACATCTGAGGGTGAAAATATTTAACTGAAGCACTGCCCTAACACAGAACATAACCTAGCTATGTGTAAGGCTTAGTTCTGCTGCTATGTTAAAACACCATGACCAAAAGAAACTCGGGGAAGAAGGGATTTATTTCATCTTACAGCTTGTAGTACATCATACACAGAATTCAGTGCAGGAAGTCAAGGCAGGAACCTGGAGGCAGAAACTGAAGTAGAGGCCATGGAAGAGCGATGCTTACTGGTTTGTACCCCATGGCTGGCTCATTCTGCTTTCTTATATAACCCAAGACCACCTGCCAAGGGGGGCACTACTACCCTTCCATATCAACAAGAAAATGTACCACAGGCTGGCCCACAGGCCAATCTGTTGGAGATATTTTCTCAATTGAGGTTCCCTCTTCCCAAAAGATTCTAGCTTATGTCAAGTTGATATAAAACAAGCCAGCACAAATGCCTTGTGTTTTCTTTCTGTTCTGCTTTAGATTTCATGGCCCACACTCAGGTTGCCTCCCCTAGTCCCAACATAATCTCCTGAGCTATAGCAATCATCACTGATGTAGACCTACAGAAGGGTTGTTTTTAATCAAATGAAAGTTGGAAAACGTATGTGGAAGCCACAGATATCCTTCTTACCCTTCAGAACATTCTAGAGTACTTCTTCAAGCAGCCAGCCGTCTGTAATTGTCAAGCTGTAAAAAAAAATGGGCAACAGCTCCAAGAAAGAAAAGGGGAGTGGCTTTTCACTTACTTTAAAAAAATTCCACTGAATGCAGTTTGTTCACATCTTATGAAAACTTCCAGCTACACTGTGTATCAAAACATCTATTGGTAACTTGGTCAGCTGAGATGAGAAAGGCTGGCCATTCATATTTCAAAGGCAACTTCACTCTGTGAATGAATTTTTTTTTTCTGAAGGTTTAAATAGAAATAATGTGGGGCTACATTGTAGCTCAGCATTTAAGCGCTTCTATTGCTATTTGAAAAGACCCAAATTCAGTTCCCAGCACCCACATCAGGCATCCCACAGCCACCTCACGTTGCACATACACACACACACACACACACACACACACACACACACACACACACACATAAATCTTCAAACAAATAATTCTCCTGATGCCATTTAATTCACAAGAAGACTTAGAAGAGGAGGAGGAAGAGGAATACTTGTCAGCACCAGAAGAGAGAAGGTAAGTTAAACACCACTGTCCATGCCCTTTTAAATAAAAATAAAGCATCACAATAGGAAAGACATAAAGAAAGAAGATTCAATTTGTAAAACTGTTATTTGTAACCAACCTCAGAAACTTCCTTTCATCTGTCAAGATCATGTGAGGATTCAGCAGCCAGCAATAATGAAACAGGCCTTGCCCCTCAGTCAGGACTGACCTGAGGACCAAGAGTTGCCCATGGATAAGTTGGAGATACAGTTTGTCTTCTCAGCAGATTTTATTGCCCATAATACATCACTTTAATGAAACACATTCCACATATGCACTTCCCTGGATGAACACTGGGAAATGCACATACACACAATGGTTTGTCACAACCAACTCACACAGTATTTACAACAAACAGAATTTTTGAAATGACCTAGAGTGGACTTTGGTATGCTCAGAACTTTACCAAGAACTTAACCCAAGTATGATTCTCTAACACCTCAAACAGGGTGCTGTCCTAGTCAGAGTTACTATTGCCATGATAAAACACCAACACCGTGACCAAAAACAACTTTGGGAGGAGAGTTTGTTTGGCTTTCACAGCACAGTTCATCATCAAAGGAAGTCAGAACAGGAACTCAGACAGAGCAGGAACCTGGAGACAGGAGCTGACACAGAAGTCATGGAAGAGTGCTACGTACTAGCTTGCTCCCTATGGCTCGATCAGCCTGCTTTCTAAAGAACTCAGGACCACCATCCCAGAGATGGCACCACCCACAATGGGCTGGGCCCTCCCCCATCAATCACTAGTTAAGAAAATGCCTTACAGCTGGATCTTATGGAGGCATTCTCTCAATTGAGGTTCCCTTCTCTCAGATGACTTTTAGTTTGTATCAAGTTGACATAAAACTATCCAGTAAAGAAGCACATATCATCCCCAAACTGATAAACAGAGCCTCCAAGAAGCTAAGTAAGTCACACAAGGCCAAATAGCTGGGAAGCCAGTTGTTGAGGTTCGCAGGTGAGATTCATGTTAAATGAGTGACACTTGTTATCCATCATCAGATATCCCCAGCACCCACGTAAAAGGGCAAATATGGTGGCACATGCTTGCAATCACAGGGCTCGGAGAGGGGAGGCAGAATGGTACCCAGGGCTTTCTGAATACCCAGCCTAGCTTGAGAAAACGTGTTGTTTTTCATCATATTCGGTAGCTGCCCCTTAACCAACTGCTGTCCTAATCAGCAATTGCAACTCCACAGCTACCAGTAACAGTTCAGCTGCACTGGCCATAGCCAGGCAGGAATTCTGTTCCCTCAGGCACCAGCTCTATCACAGCCGCTAAAGGGAACTTTATGTAAATCTCTAGCCCTCAACAGAACTCAGGATTTAAAGATTGAGATGAAATTCTGCTCACTCAGAGAGGCTGAACAGCAAGTAGCTAACCTTCTCTCCGAGCTGGAGTATCCCCCAAAACAGGGCGTCCTTCTGCTCAGCCTCGACTTAAGAGCCCTAGCTACACATGGTTCCTCCCTGCCACTATTCCACAACAAAAATGTGCTTGAACATATAGGCTCTTCAGCAGGCTCATGATCAAGACCTTCAGCAATCCATCTTCCCAGATGCTTGGCTATTGAGATTGTTTTCCCCATCTCTTCCACCCCCTAATCCATTTACCTCCCTCTACCTTTTGGGTTTCATTTCTTTCCATCAGTAGCCATGGTAACAACCACTGATGAAACCTAAGCCAAGCATCTCAAAAGCATCTTGAAGCCAGGGGCTCTTGGCAGCATTTTCCATGGGGCAAGACTGTGACCACGCAAACAAAGTAGCACTCTTCCTCTTCTTTTTCATTTGTTTCCCACCCACTTATTGGCAGCCACAATCATTTGTGAAGCTGGGAGATGATTGTCTGGTACATTTATATTCATAAACTGGCAGATCAGTCTTTCAGTATTTCGGAGCACGCCTGCACTGAGAACTGTTGGATTAGTCTCCTCCTGCCCTGTTAACTCTTACCTAAGCACTAAGCTTTTGCTGTAAGGTTTTCTAGACATTGTCTATCTTAAGCAGACCTGATTCTTCAGACCATGATGCTCCCTCTGGCTTCCCATCTGTACTAAAGATTCAATGGAATTTCAACACAATGGGACTCTGCGGATTTCTCTGCTGGACTATGAATATCAACAGATGTGAGGGTGTCATCCTAAAGCAGGCTTCGTTCCATGTATTCTACCTAAACGCAGTCCTGATTAGATTCATGAAATTCTGAGCTCACCCAGCTGGAATATCTAATTACTCACTGCATGGTTTTAAATCAAAGGAGACTGTGGAACAATAAGCATCTGTCTGGAACACATTACTACACAGTGTGCAGAGATAGATACAGCATGGACAGGCCATATACATTGGAGGGTGTGAGTATAAACAGCACAGACTTCTTTTTAGCTTAATAGTATTTTCAGTGACCTCATTTGTTAGCAATGATTCCTATTTAAAGTTAACAAATTCGTGCTACTTTCTCTCTACAAATACTAATGACTTTTTAATGGGCTCAAATCTATAAACATGCTTCACAGGATCAGAACGCAAAAGCATACTTGCTTTGTAGCTCCTTGGGTTTTTTATTTTTATTTTTTTCATTTTTTAAGCTCTTTTTGTATGGGGATGCTAGGGATCAAACCCAGGCCTTGAGCATGATAGACGGGTACTAGCCCTAACTTCAATTTTAACAAACTTTTGGTAGTGGTGTTTTGTTTGAGACAAGGTCTTGTTGTTCAGTCCAGACTGGCCTCAATCTCACAGCCCTCTTCCCTCAGCCTCCCAAGTGCTAGGATTACTGCCATGAGCCACCACACTTGGTTTTACAATTGATAGTTTGTGAGTTCCTATCAAGGTACAACCTTTAAAGCTTTCATCCAGTGTCTCACTCATTCTTCAATCTTATTTTGTAAGAGTAGAAATTGAATCTCAGAGATATTGACTAGTTCAGTTGTGGTCATGTAACTATGCACCAAGGCAGGATGAAACCAAATCCTATGACTCATTACTTGGGTTATATCAGTTTCCCATAACTTCAGTCACCTGGAAGCTGTATAAGCATCAGTGATATTTGACATGGGCACTCACTGCTAACCACCATGTTTCTTATCTCTGTGCAAGACTTCTGTTGAGTCTTGGTGCCTTTCATCTCCTTTTTCACTATCCATAACCACGTTGGATTTAAATGCCTCCTCACCTCAGTCATTTCTGCATTTGCTCAGACTCACCCTCAGTCCCTGCAAACCTGCTTCCAGTTCTTCAAATGTACTATACGTTGGAATTCACCAATCCCGTGTGGACGTTGGACCAAAAGGACAGCAACTAGCACCAAAGGCCAAGAACACAAGTATACCATGTACTCACAAAGCATGCTAATTGACCAAGTTTACTTCATATTATTCCCAGGTTAACCTTGCAGAGATCTCCACTGGGTTCCCTAGCACACTATTTGGGTTCTATTCAGGCTTTTTCTCCTGAAGCTCCCAAAACAGCCCCTCATGTTTATCTAGAAAATGAAGCCACCTTCTGACGTGCTCAGGACACTGGAGTCCTTTGTTACAAAACTTGTCACTTTCTCCTCTTCCATGTCAGTCATTGCTCAGAGGAGCAGGGGTATTCATAAGAGACCAAGAGACTTCAAATACTGAGACACTAACATTCTCTTGGGGAGGGAGAAGCAGTGCTCGTAAGAGCATAGAAGACTCTGCCCCAAGGGTGTGTAAGTATTTAACAATTGTTAAAGGGAAAGGAATGATTTCTTCAGTGGTCAAGCTGCCCATGAGTTACCCATGATCCTGTAGGCAACCCTTTACCGTGCTCTTATGAGCAACCCTCACTCACGTTCCCATAAGGAACACTGCACCCTCACTCCTGTAGGTAAACCAAATTAAACTCACTGCTCTGACAAGTTGGACATGGGTAAAATCTGTTTTTAGCCTGTCATTGCATGCATCATCTAGAGTACTTAGAAATAGGTGCCCCAGGATGTTATACAATGCCTACATATATATTGAATTTGCAATCTTTTCATTTGAAAGGTAAAGAGATCGATAGCACTTCCCTCTGACAAACCTATGTCTTCCTTTCTTTTTGCTTACTGAAATTCCTTCAGAAACACAAAAGGCCTTTTATCATCTAGCTCCTGTCTATCTGCTTGTCCAACCTCATCATCACTACCACCTCCCCAGATATTCTACACTCAAATTATAAATTTCTAGTGGGCTTCATAGATCAAGTTCCATGGTCTACACAAGCTGGTACATTGCTGTGTTAGTTTCATTCCAAAATACACCTTTGAGGCTGTTCTGAGTTATAATGGCATAAACGTCTCTGTCTTCTTCATCCTTTGGACTGCCAGACTCTTCCATATACTTTTATGGACTGTACCTTACTCTTCTGTAATTATTTATGTCCACAGCTGCTATACTTTGAATGGTGAGCATCCTCCAGGATCCATGTAAAAGGCATGGCCCTCAGTGCACTGTTCAGAGGTGGCTGGTCTTTGGGGAGGTCTTTAGGTCACTGGGAATGTGACCTTGAAGGGATTGCCACAGGACTGTCCTCGCTCCTCTAACGGTTCTGCTTCACCACAACATGCTAAGTCTAAGGGAGGGGATTAACCAGTCTTGGCCAGAACTGCCAAAACTGCCAGACCAACAAAACCTTTTCTCTTTATAAGTTACTTCAAGTGTTTCATTACTGTACAAGGAAACTGATGAATGAAACATTTACCTGTCTACTGTCCTAGACACTAAAATTATAAAAGACATCCCATTGTAACTATTTACTTTTGTTTCTCCACACAATATAAGTGTAAAACTCTGCGTTAAATTTTTGACTGGATAAATAAATTTGTTTCTTCAGAACATTTCTTACTTGGCACCAATTGGATGATTAAGGAATGAGATATCCTTTACTTAGGCTATCTGTCTTATCTACCAAAAAATTAATGTCACAAATTCAATGAAGTTTAACAATATGATGCCATCTGACTCAAATCTATCTGAAATATGAATTATAATACTGGTAACCAAGTTGAAAACAAACGAACAAATAAAAACCCTCCAATTTAGTAGATCCACAATGAATACATATTATTATTACTTACACTGTAAAGTTCTTGTTATGATGATTAATTTAGGTGCTTCCAACAAAGATTTCAAAAATAGTCAGCTGTCTCTGTGGCTCCAAATTCCATATCAAGGGATTAAAATAACTGTGAACAGAAAACATTTTTAGAAAGTCACATCTGTATTAAACATATATGACTTTTTCTTATGATTATTCCCCAAACAATATAATGCAAAAGCTATTTGCATAGAATTTACATACATTAGTTATTCTAAGTAATGTGTATATATAACTTACAATAAATAATATATATAATGTAAATACATATAATGTAAAATACTCACAAGGAGGTGTGTAGGTTTATGCAAAGGACATCATTTTATAAAAAGGAACTTGGACATCTAGGGATTTCAGTGTCCATGGGGTGCCTAAAACTAAGTCCCTCTGATACCAATGGAAGATTATGTATAAATAAATCTGATATGGATGGTAAGTTTACAATGAGCATTATTGTTTAATTTCCCTTCATTCATTATTAAAGCCAGTTCTTTTCAAGAAAATCTAATTTTGGGGTTGGAGAGATGACTCAGCAGTTAAAAGCTCTCACTGCCCTTCCAGAGAACCTGAGTTCAGGTCCCAGCACTCACATCAGGCAGCTCACATCCATCTCCAAGGAATCCAGTTCCCTCTCTAGCTTCCATGGGTACCTGTACTTATGTGAACATTCCCACACATAAACAAAGAATTAATAATAAATTAAATATTCTTTCTGAAAATCTCATCTCATTTATCCTTGTTTCTAGTTTGATGACACTTGAAAGTTCACATTCTAAGCTCTTGGAAGTTGAGATTTTTAAGATTTTTTTTCCCAAAAGAAAGCTATTTGCTTCAATGCATTTTCAGGAAGTGCTGTATCTTATGCTTCTTTGCACACACAGTGCATCCTGTGTATCTTGGTCTATACTGAGGACTTGATGTACATTGGGCAAACTGCTTGTTCCATCTCCATCCAGAAAGACTGGCATTTAAACTACTGTCTGAACTGCTTGGTTTTGTTTGGAAGGTAGAGAACATCTCTTTGAGGAGAATGCCTAGGCTATGGCCTTCGAACTCTCTATTATTCCTTCATGGATATTACTGTATTAATAAGATTTTAGTAAACCCAAAGAGCATCTCAGATTTTATCAGCTATGCTATCGGTGTCCCTTTTAACCAAACTAGATATTAACTTTTGATCACACATGTTTGAAGACTATTAAGCTCCAATAAAGTTGAAAATAAGTATGACTAGGTTATGGTAATCCTTACAAGCTGCTGTCCTAGGCATTCAGAAGCAACTGTCACTTATTCCTTTGCTTATTAACTTTAAGTCACAGAGTCTATCCTTTCACAGCTGGTCTCCTTTCCATTTGTACATCCTGCCAAAAATTAATTATCTTTTCTAAAAATGTTTTTAAAAATGTTTTCTTGCATACGATGACCCAGTCCTGAGAAATATGGTATACAGGCAAAGACATTGCCCTAGTCATTGACATTAAAATTCATCAAGCACGCCTAAATTCAGAAAGAGGACGAACAAGGCCAAGGAACTGTGAGAAAGGACCGCAGTACGGCTCCCAGAACTTGAATTGTCGCTGGTGTCAGGGGAAAACTACAAAGGCCGGCTCCCAGCAATCTTAGCCCTTTGTGTACCTGCTAAGAGTCTAAATGAAATCAGACAAATAAGCCCTTCACCAGAGTGAAAAGGGGGTTAGTGTCCTCACGTTATACAAGGACTTTTGTTAAACACAGTTCAATCTGTACTAAGACACCACTCTCTTAAACTTGTAAGCAAATGAAAATTGTTATAAATGGATTAAGTGTACTGTACTCCAAGAGGGGGAAATGAAGGTTTGTGGATATAGGTAAATTTATTGTTAATTAACTCATAAAAATGGAAAAATAAAAGGGAAAACAAAATAAGGCATTATTAAACAGGTAGGTGACCCTGTGAATTGCAGCAAGCTTATTTGTACATTATATCTGTGTGAATATAGTAAATGCTTACTATGTGTAGGATACAAATCAATACTATACCCAAAGACCTCAGAGACCTCAGAATCCAGTTGATGAAAAAAGCTGTATGAGCTGGCTAGTTTTTGTAAACTTGACACAAACCTAGATTTACCCAGGAAGAAAGAGTCTTATTTGAGGAATTACCTCCAACAGATTGGCCTGTGACCATGTCTGTGGGTATTCTTAATTGCTGATGTAGAAGGACCCAGCCTGCTGTAGGTGGTTCCATTCTTTATAAGGTGGGCCTGGGCTCTAAAGGGGCATGGCTCTTATAGCAAGTCAAAGGAAGCAAGTCAAAGGAAGCAAGCCAGTAAGCAGCATTTCTCCACGGCCTCTACTGTAGTTCCGGCCTCCAGCTTTCTGCCTTGAGCTCCACTTGGACAGACTGTAACATCTAAGATGAAATAAACCCTTTCTTCCCCAAGTTGCTTTTGGCTGTGGCGTTTATCACAGTAACAGAAAACCAAACGAGGACAGAATCAGTTGCCAGAAGTGGGACATCTTAAATGAGATCGCCTCTTTCACATATGCCTAGATTTTCCTGATATTCACACCACTAACCAGCACAGCACATGTATTATAAGACTGCACTGTCACAGCTGGGTGTCTGCAAGACAAAAAAGCTGAGGAGCTAAGAAGTGAGTCTGACATGGTCATTGGGGCACAAGATTAGCACCAAAGAACAACTGGATCCAAAGCCTTAATTTCAGCGTGTGTTTTTTTTTTTTAATTTATAATTTCTTATAGTGGTGGTATCATCTTGCTGTCAAAACTTAGTACACAGCTAAGAGTGTGATGTATTCAAAAGAAATAAATGTGATCTAGAACCACATATGCTCGGCTGAGTCTTGAGCAAAGTGCAAGAATACGTCAATGGGAGTTTTGTCAATGAATGGTGTTGGTCCAGTTTGATGCCTAAGGGTATCAAGTAACTCTCAAGCCAAACCTCAAGCCATTAACCCAAAATCAGTCAAAGATCTGAACATTAAACATAAAATCATAAAATTTTATGGGGGAAAAGGTATATGAGAAAATCTTCATAACTTGTAGTTGAACAAGAATTCTTAGACTTGATCTCTAATGCACAATTCATAGAGGAGAAAAAATAACTAACTGGACTTCACTAAATTTCTCTATAAAGGATTCTTTTAAAAGAATGAAAAAAAAAATCTAGATATGGTGGCCTATTCCCTTAACCTCAACAGTTGGGAGGTAGAGGCAGGAAGATCAAGTAAAGGCCAACCTCTGCTACACAGCCAATTTGAAGCCAAGAAAAAAAAAGAAAGAAAAGAAAAGAAAAGATAAAATCAAAATCCAGAGAGAACCAACAGACAGAGAGCATATTTATATGCTACATACTTTATTATGGACTAGTCCTGAGAGTATACAAAGAAAATTCCAAAGACTCTGAAAATCCAAAATTAGAAATGAAAAAAATACAAAAATTATTAATGAGACTAATAAGATAGTAAATGAGCACAGGAGAAAGATATTCAATTTGCTAACTTTTAAAGAAATGCAAATTGAGGCCACCAAGAGATATATCTGCATTCTTCTCAGGACAGCCAAAGTAAAAAGTAGTGCCAGTACCAAAGGTCATCCAAGTGCTGATAAAAATCCACTGTTCATGCATCATTGGTGAGAATATAAAAAGTTTTGGCCACCCTACAGTACAGTTTGGCAGGTTCTTATGAAACTAAACATGCAGCTTCCATGGCCTAGCAATTATATTCTTGAGCACTGATTCCAGAAAAATGAAGCTTTGCTAACTATGGTTTGCAAATATATAGATTGCTGATAGATGTACATAAGCAATTATATATTATTGTTATACATAATGTACCTTCAG
This sequence comes from Peromyscus melanophrys, assembly GCA_902168415.1. Classification (NCBI taxonomy): domain Eukaryota; kingdom Metazoa; phylum Chordata; class Mammalia; order Rodentia; family Cricetidae; genus Peromyscus; species Peromyscus melanophrys. The sequence continues at coordinate 5,853 of CABHPR010112171.1, read as the reverse complement.
TCAGGATCATAACAATAATATATACATGCATATATATTAGCAATAACAATAATTTTCATTATAAGCAATAATAAGGAGAATTATTTTATATTATTTCATAAAATTGCATTTGTATTCATTTCAATGGTGAGGGTTTCAAACTAATTGAACCAGAAGGAGAAAATTCAGTCTGGGCTTCATTTCCAAGTTTCTGAATGAAGAAAGGCATTTCTAGTCTTCAAAGGGTAGACAACTTTACTACAAGGGAACAGAGGCCAATCTCCACTTGTTCTTTCATCCACAGCTTGTCAGGCCCACACAGCCAACACGTTATGTATCGTGAAAGGGTTATTAAAATGATATAAACATAACGGAAGATCCAATGTGTGGCAAGGGTTAACGGTGAGCAAACCCAAGCACCATCAAGCACCGTGGAACACACGCTGACTCCATTGTCTCTAAAACATGAAATGGCATTTCCAGCACGCTAGGAAGTGCTGTGGGCACGGCAGCCCTGGGACAGCATCAGTTAGGGGGCCGCTGATTTCGAGGAGAAAAGGAATGAAAGGGAAGAGGCTGAGAAAGGCCGTCCCAGGGAGAGATGGTGATGCAGAGACGTGAATATTGGTGGGGATTAAGTTCAGATACCCTGGCAGCGGTGGGTAGTGTACCCGGCAGGCGAATGAATGGGTGTGGGAGCCTCAGGAGAAGCAGAGCAGCATTCTCAAATACTGAAAAGCCAGTGTGCCCAACACAGAGGTGAGCACACAGTGAGCTGCAGCCACACAGGTGAGCTGGGATGCTCTAGACAGGGCATTCTAAGCCATGGTCAAGGTCAAGGAGTTTTCCAGGAACAAAAGAAATTTACTGATGGAATTTGACAGTCCTGTTTACATTTCAAAAACACAACTATGTCCACCAAGAATATACTTCTAACACCCAATTAAGAAGCCATACATTTTACAGGTGAGACACACTGTACTTTGAGTTGGCATAGGAGAGTGTGGCCTAGTAAGAATGAGAAAATATGCAAGTACTTTTTAGAGCACATTCCATGAAACTCTTTATTGGACATGGAGAAAGCGTGGCTTTTTTTTTTTTTCAGGGGAGTCTAGTTTCTAGAAGTGACCAGATGGTGGCGCCCTTCACCAAACTAAGAAACTGACCCTGTCAGTGGGCGGGGTTGGAAATCAAGAGTTCAAGGACAGTTTGAATTATGTATGAAACATCCAAGTGGAGATCTCCAATCAGCACTAGGATCTGCACTTCAGGCATCCAGAGGTAAGGTGTGAGGTAGGGAGGAGAGGCTACGAAAGTTTTCTGTAGATTCTAGAATAAGTCTTCTACACAGAAAAAAATAAAATGATACATCCCCCTTGGCTACTGAAAGGCATTACAAATGCAATCTTGTATCGATAGCTTCTAAACTTTTAGGAATCTTGCACAAAAGATTAAGTTTGAAAAGAATAAGGGTGAAAAAGTATTTTGAAAATTTAAAGGGAGTTAGATTGGAACCACAATAAACGCCTATGAGTTTAATGTATGTGTGTGTAGGGGTGGGGGTAACTCCAAAATAGATAATTAATGGGCAAGTGCATGAACTTTTTTCTTCTTAAAAAAAAAATAGCCACTAGGCAAGCCAAAGTCCAACCCAATGTATTCAATGCATTCTAACCCCTTTGTTTAATGAATTCTTGAGTGCACAGTAAGGAAAGCAATGGCTGAGTTTTAGTTGCTGAGTAGGTCTAGTATTTAGACAATGACACACCCAGTTCTCTGTGCTACCACTTTATAAAGACATGGGTGTACTGAAATGTGTCTAAAGAAAGGAAATCAAGAAGACAGTGGCATCATCTAAATGACAGAGCTGAAGATTCTAGGAAGGATGCTGGTGCCTCTGGTGATGAATTCAATCTCGTCAAACTTTTCTGATTTAGAATCACCATGGCAACTCTGAGCACGTCCACGAGGAAGTTTCTAGTTGGGCTAATTGAAATGAGAAGAACCACCCTAATTATGAGCAGCACCATTCTCTGGGCTGGAATCCTCAGATTAAAAATATAATAAGTGCTATGCACCCACATGCATCTCTCTCTCTCTCTCTCTCTCTCTCTCTCTCTCTCTCTCTCTCTCTCTCTCTCTCTCTCTCTCTCTCTCTCTCTCTCTCTCTCTCTCTCTCTCTCTCTGCTTCCTGCCCGAGGATGCAGTGGGACTCGCTGCCCTCCTGCTCCTGACCATGGCTTCTCCACCTGCCACCATATCTTCCCATTACAGAATGATCCCCTTGAGCTGTAAGTCTTCCCTGCATTGAGTGTTGCTTTGCTCAGGTATTTTATCACACGAAGGAGAGCGACCCCCGCAGTGCTGATCCTGAAGAAACCGTATAAGGAATGTGACAGCCTCTCTGAGACAACCCTGCATCCTGTCCTCCCCAGAGAACTCAAAGGACAGTCTAATCCATTTGGCTTTAAAGATCAGGACCCAAGTCTAAAGCTACGGTGGGCCTCGGTGGGCTCCATTCATTAAAAACTTGCATTTTCCTTGAAGTGCCTCACAGGTGCTGTGCAGGCTGGCACTTCAGACTGGAGTGATTACCTGCTGGGAGATGTTGCCTGGGAGATTCTTAAGAATGGTAGCAGGCTAGATGAGATGCCTCCGGGTTCATCAAATTGGATTTTACTGCCACTAGTTGGAGGAAATAGGTCAAGTTTATATCTTTCAACATTTGAAGGTTTGTTCATTCTCTGCTTAGCCTCTTCTCCCCTGGCTGGGGTGGTCTCATCTGACAGAAAAGTGCTCTTAAATGTCACTAAACATACCATAGTTTTATAACGTCCCCAGTTACAGAATCTAGCCTAGTAACCAGCTCTAACTCTAGGCGTGACACAAGAACTTGCTGTTCATAGATTTAAATGTTTTATTTATATGTGGGTATAGTATATTATAGCATAATATATATTAGTATAATATATAATACATATATATTAGAGTATACAAGTGTGAGTGTGTATACAGGTGTGTGTGTGTGTGTGTGTGTGTGTGTGTGTGTGTGTGTGCACATGTGCAAGCCAGAAACTGGCATCCAGTGTCTTCTGCAATCCATCCCACCCTATCTTCTGAGGCAAAATATCTCACTAAACCTGTAACTCACTGATTCAGCCAGACTGCCTGGCCAGAAAGTCCCAGGGATCTTCCTGTCTCTACCTTCCCAGCTGAGATTACTGCTGTACACTACCACATGCCTGTCATGGGTGCTGGGACTCTGAACTGGGCTTCTCAGGCTTCTCACCAGCTGAACCACCTCCTCAGCCCTTCACACTTGCTTCCCTAAAACGATGATCTTTCGACCTTCCCAGCTTTCCCAAGAGGCTTTGAATTTCAACTCAGAAAGCTTGCTGATGATTCCCCTGCAGGAACTGAACTTTGATGTTTCTGACTTGAAAAGAAATGCCAGTCCTATCCTGCGGGGGCAGTATCCTCAGTCACTTCACGGGGTCCTTTCTCTTCCCAGTCTCAAAGCAGGACCCAAAGAACATCCAGGCCCTACTCTTTGGTGATCATTATAAAAGAAAAAGCAACATGGCCACCAAAGAACCAGCTGTTTGAGGATGTCAGTCCCAAACTGTGCCTTTTCTAATACTACCTGCTTCTGAGCAAGCAGAGTGACTAGCATCTCCTCAGCCATCAGCATTTTCTGGGCATGGACCAGTGGGCTATGGCTATAACCCATGGGTACCTGAGAGAATCAGATCTTGCTAGTGGCTTCCCAGCATTCCATAGGAGCCCACAATTCTAATAGGGGTTTCCTTTTTCAGAAAGAGAACCTTGCACAGTATTATTAGCATGCATTATCAGGCTGGAGAGATAGCTCAGTTGGTAAAAAACACAAACATACACACACCAAAATAAGTAAAATTAATTAAAACATATATATTATCTAAATATCCCCAACGATGATGGGCATGGTGGCGTATACTTTTAATTCCAATATCCTCAGCAGAGGAAACACACAAGGAAAGAGTCGAATAGTGTGGGTTGCTGACACCCTCCCATGTGTTACCCACACTACTTGGATGTGTTGTCATTGACTCCAGAAACTTTATTCAACTGTTTGAATAAGCCATTTTAACTTCAATTGTCCACACTGGGAGCGGGGGAACGGGCTCACAAAATCTAATTTTAGGCAACATGATGGTTTTATTTCTGAAACAGGACAATAAATCAGCCAAGGGTCATTTGACAGTAAGATTCAAGCAAGTTCGACATTCAGGGTCTTCAGATTAAATGTTAGCTCCATGCAAATGTTGGAAATGGAATATTACACATGAAGGCTATTTCTGTATTTCTTTCATTTCTTTTCTATTACTAAAAACAATCCACTTATTTATCCAAACACGCTCACAGGAATCCTGAGGTACGAGATCATTGCTAATGAAAATGTTCACACACATTTTGCTATATAGAAATGCTATGTAACCCTAAATAACCCATTTCAACAATGATCTGAGAGGCAAACCAACTCTATTCTGCAATACTTATTCCTCTGCTTCTCCTCTCTGGGCAAGCGTGAAATTGACTATAAACAATAATTGACACTTTTGTTTACAGACACTTCCTTATTTTCAAGCTGTGTTACTGTGCACAGGCATTGGCAGTTTTTATTCAGGCCAATTCGTGAGCGAGCCACAAAAATTTAGACACACAGCAAATGGCAAAAGTATAGGAGTTGTAAAGCTAACTTGGTTCCCACCACTACAATAAATAACGTGCCTTTAAGTGAATAAACAACAGATATGGCAAAGTAAATTTACTAAGCCAATTAGGTATAAACATAACCTACTTATTATTCAACTCCATTTATCCAAAAGATAAATGACTGTATCTTTCCTCAGTAAGGCAATCTGACATCCTATCAAGGATCACCAATAATTCACAAGCTGTGCTCAAACAGGCCAGAGGTATGAGACTATGGGTTAGGATCTTAGGGGTGTGTGCTCCTCTGGAGCCAACCATAGGCAGATATTTTGGTGGGCTTTAGGTTAAGAAAGCTGCTGTTACCATTCCCAAGCTTTGGGGCACAGCAAAACCCTTACAGTTGCTCAAGGAGGCTGCAGCTGAGGACCTGCACCACACACCACTGAACAAACCCATTAACAGACACTAGGACCCTGTACTCAACCCCACTGGCCATGCCCACATACAGATGGTATTCCCAGCTTAGGTTCCTCCACCCAGGAGCCTCCTCGGTTGTGTGTGTGTAAAGATGGGCCAGATGGAAGCACCTTGGCTGAGAACTGTCAGGCCCAATCTGCTCCGTGTTCCAGGTAATCCGCTTCGTGTTCCAGGTAATCCACTTCGTGTTCCAGGTAATCTGCTCCATGTTCTAGGTAAACAGCAGGAGATTTTACTTTGGGGAATCCTTAACAGAATAATAAACCTCCATTCACACCTGTCCAGACCCACTGAGACTTGTGCCATTTCATGGAGAAAACCAATGGCTGGGGGAATGGGGCCCCTCTTTCCTCCCTCCACCTCTCTTTTTTTCCTCCCTTCCCCCTCCCTTCCTTTTCCTCCCTCCCTTTCTCATTCCTTCCTTCCTCCCTTCCTCCTTTGGCTCTCTGCTAACTATGGCGACTTTAATGGGAATGCCCCGCCTAGGCTTTAATATTTGCATACTAAGTCCCCAGTTGACAAACTGTTTTGGAAGGATTAGAAGGTATGGCTTTGTTTTAATAGGTGAGGCCTTACTGGAGTAGGTTTGGCCTGTTGGAAAAGGTGTGCCCCTGGGAGTGGGTTTTGAGGTTTCAAAAATCCACACCAAGTCCAGTCTCCCTCTCTCTCTCTCTCTCTCCCTTCTCTCTCCCTCTCCCTCTC
>CABHPR010112169.1:0-16234 GCA_902168415.1 Peromyscus melanophrys | reverse complement strand
AGTTGGTATTTTGCCACAGAGCCTTCACACTTCTACTCTGCTTCAGCCATCTACGGAGGCAACACCAGTTACTCTGCCTACAGCTGTAGCCAGCTGCCCACTTGCAGCGACCAAGTCTATTCTGTTCGTAGGCGGCAGAAGCCCAGTGACAGAGCAGACTCGAGACGGAGCTGGCATGAAGAGAGCCCCTTTGAAAAGCAGTTTAAGCGCAGAAGCTGCCAAATGGAATTTGGAGAGAGCATCATGTCAGAGAACAGGTCAAGGGAAGAGCTGGGCAAAGTGGGCAGTCAGTCTAGCTTTTCAGGCAGCATGGAAATCATTGAGGTCTCCTGAGAAGAAGGACCCATGTAACTTCTGTGGACGTTTTGTTTTGTTTTGTTTCTTGTTCACAAAAATATTCCCTGTAAATCTGAAATATATATATGTATATACATATATATTTTTGGAATATAGAGCTACGGTGTAAAAGCAAAAGACGGATCAACACAGTTGTTCTCTCAACACCTGCACTGAGAACAGCTAATTCTCAGAAGAGTGGAAGGGTAGATGTTAGAACTCCCCCAGCCAGGAGAAGAGATTTTGTTCAGTGAATTGCACATCTTGTTCCTACAAAAGCAAGGGGTTTTGTTTTTGATGTTAGAGGGCAGAACCCCTCCCATCTTCATGTGCAGCGGAGATCTCCAGAACTCATCTCTGTCCAGGCCCTTCCCTAGTACACCTTAGCGCTGAGACTGAGCCAGCTGTGGGTCAGGTGGAAAGACCCTCTTAGGGACAGACCCTAGTGGGAAGTCCAAGAGAATTGATCCTGTCTAAAGCTGAGTCATAAATCCAAGCTTGATTGACAGCTGAAGGACATGGACATCATTCTGCTGGATGAACTATTAGGAGCCTTGCCTAGATCTACTTATAACCAATCCAGTACCTCAGACAAGACATTGGGGCCATCACCACTACCATGTCTAGGAGCCCATTTTCTAGGCATTGTGAATAAGTAAGTAACTTGTCACTTTCCAGACAAATTCATACTGTCTCTGCACAAAATCCCAGTGGGCCTGGACGAGCAGTTGCCATGTACCCTTCTCAGCTTCAGCGAAGAGGGGACCAACTAGAGTTCAGCATAGCTAGATTGGGCAGTCAGGTAGCTTAGAGACTTAAGCCAGGGATGGGACACTGAACAGTCTCCCTCCCTCTTTATAATAATCAAAGAGTTATCTAAAGTGAGATTGTTAATCCTTAAATTGAGCACAGACTTGGTTTAGAGGTAAATGTGAATCACTGGGCTTGGTAGCCGGAGTGACAGACCATTCAGATTCTCAGCCAAAACGTGCTTTTTAGTTCTGTTTCATGACGTGGAGTGAAACTATAGGGAGATCTGGGAAGGTAAAACTTGAAGCAGGAAACCGATTTCTTAGGTGGCCTTTTTTTCCTGTGGTATGCAACAAGGGTACTACTTCTAGAATCTTCTTAAACTTCCAAATCTACCATGGGCTTTGGTAAGCAAGAACTATTCTGAGTAAAACATACTAGAAAGGTTACAAAGGAGTTGTTGAATTTTGTTTAGTTGTGAATACAGGAAAGCTCTTTTCAAAAGCTGTCCCAGCCTGCTTTCCGAGGAAGGCTGGAGTGGAGGAGCACAGTGTTTTCTCAGTCCTTGGCATACAATCACTGTGTGGACACAATCCTGGCAGCTGAGAAGAGAAGGTAGTAAGAACAAGTGTGTTCGTGACAGTACACATCTGCCTTTCAACTTCCTGGCTTGAGTTTTCTCCTCTAGAGTACAGCCTTAATTCACGTCAGCAGGGTGTGGGTGTGGGCAGGTATGGTCATGGTTCTTTACTGGAAGTGTAGCAAGGGGCTGACTCATATCTCAGGTTTTTCTATGTTTGTGAAGTGGACGGTCCTTTGACTAGGATGTGACTTAATGTTTCCTATAGTGATTGCTAAAACCAGCATAGAGTGACATGGGTCGAAGCCGAAGGGCTTGATCATGAGGATTATGAGCCTCGTGGACATATTGGTTCTGTACAGATAAGCTGTGTCTGGGCCTAAGATGACGGCAGAGCAGACACTGCCCAGGGAGCAGATTGCCATTCTGTGGAGGTTCTGTTCAGCAAGCTGTGCTTTTGATATATATCAAAATCTCTTATGTAATCAGAAGCTCCCAAAGTGAATTTCGGCACACACCCTAAATGTGTAAGAATCCACCCTCTTACAATCTGGTCACACTGGCAAGACACAATTGAAAAGTGAAAGCCACAGCTCCGTCATTAAGGACGTTCCAGGAGGATCAAGGGAGCTGGCGTCAGTGTTTTGGGGCGGTGTGCTGCCTGTGCCCTACGTCATGTAGGGCCCTCTGGCCATGGTCCCTTCTTTATAGCTGATAGTCACGCTCTACAGCTGTCAGTCTTCATCGCTAACGTCACATTATCAGTTCTGGGAATCATGGCTACCCTGCTGAAAGGGCTGCCTCTGAGGCACGCTGTGGGTGGTGTGGTGGTTGGCTCTCCTCATGTGAGCACAGGAAGCCTGGAGTCTTCTGCAGTGATGCAAAAGCAGTGATTTGAATGAGCAAAACTAGACTCTGAGATGCTGGAAACCGTTTAGACCATTTGTAAAGTTAGGGTGGAAAGACTATAAATGTTTAATATGAATATAGTGTTCTTCGGAGTAAAGCAAGCTGTTGAATGGTTCAGTTGTGCATTTCTCATTTTGATGTGTCATGTATGTTAATATGATGAAATAAAATCAAAACTGGTACCTGTTTCTACGTAAGTGTGAGAAGCTACCTCTCCCTGCAGTTCTTACCTTGATGGGAGCCACCCTATCTTAAGTTGCAAAAGAAGGGAGTCACAGAACCACAAATGAGAGATTAGCCATTTAAAATGGAAGTGGCAGGTGATACATCACGTATGTCACTCACCTGGAACAGTGCTGGATGCTGGCCTGCGTCCCCTCCAGGTGCACACTGGAGATGCTCTACCTGCCTGATTTCAGGGTATACAAGGACAGTGTGGAAAGGGAAGGACAGCTGCCTGCATGTCTACCTGCTACAGATATGATCCATAGTCCTTCCAGGAACAACTCAGGAAGGGGAGTTCTTGAAGACTGTCTTGGAGACTGGGATGAGGCTGAGGTGGTAGAGTGCTCACCTCAGTCATAAGGCGCTGGATCTGATCCCATCACCATATAAACCAGACATGCTTATCTGTGGAGGTCCAAATCACTCAGGGTCCGAGAATCTGAGCTTGTCTACCCAGCAGGGCTGCCTAAGGGGATGATTTGACCTGGGGTGGTTACCAGGTGTGTGGAAGGGTCTACACTTGGCTGTGCGGTATGCTTTGATCTAGCAAGGGGGAGGTCTTCTGCCCCGCCCCTTGGCATTGTTATAAAAAGCCTTTTGAAGAGGCAGAAGGGGCTGTTGGGTTTTGGTCCAGGTCCTCCTGAAGCTATCCTGTGTTTCTGTCTTTCTCCTCTTTGCTATTTTTTCTGTCTAAGTTTCTTATCCCTCTCTCCTCCTCATAGGAACCCTGGAAAAGGTGGGAGCTGGCCTCCCACAGTTATCAATGGAAATCCCAGCACTCGGGGTATGAAGGTAGAAACTTCAGGAGTTTATGGTTATCCTTGGCCACACAGTGGGTTAGGAGGCCAGTCTGTCCTCTGTGAGACCCTATCTCAACAACAACAATTTGTTCTCCATCTTATATATGTCTCAATGACTTCTACTTAGATATTTGATCATATGAGAAGCTTAGCCTCACCAGTTTAATCAAAAGTATACACTAAAGAGATGAAATGCTGTCAGTACAAGGCAGACAGAATGGAGATAAAGAAAATTGTTAGCCAGTGAGATACAAACATGGCAACCTGATTTCAAGATTCCCCAGAACCCATGTCAAGATGGAAGAAAAGAACCAATTCCACAGTTCTATGAAACACACACACACACACACACACACACACACACACACACACACACACATACACATACACACACACACACACACACACACACACACACACAGAGGCAGGGACACGGAGAGCTTCAGGCAGCTGCTGGGAATGTAGCTCAGTGCGTAAGTAGCATGTGCAAGGCCCTGTGTTTGATTCCCTGGCACGTGAACCAAAGAAACCACAAAACCCAAACAGTGGAACCATTCCTCTGTTCCAGCCTGTGGTGTTCCTGAAACTCTTTTCACTAAATATTTACTCTGCAGACAACACTGATTAGGTATCTATGTTCATGGTATATTTTATATTCTGAGGAGTTAACTTCTGAAAGGTAAGAAATCCTATACATGCATATGTGCATATGTACATATATATGATTACTAACGATACAACTTTGAGGGAAACAAAGATATGGCTTGGGGTTGAGTTGCTGTGATAAAACACCATGAACAAAAGCAAGTTGGAGAGGAAAGGGTTTATTTGGCTTACACTTCCACATCATAGTCCACCACGAAAGGAAGTCAGGGTAGGAACTCAAACAGGGCAGGAACCTGAAGGCAGGAGCTGATGCAGAGGCCATGGAGGGGTGCTGCTTACTGGTTGCTCCCCACAGCCTGCTTTCTTAACCCAGGATTACCAGCTCAGGGGTGGCACTGCCCACAGTGAACTGGGCTCTTCCACATCAGTCCAGAAAATGTACTTCAGACTTGCCCACGGGCTCATCAAGTGGGAACATTTTCTCAACTGAAGTACCCTCTTCACAAATGACTCTGGCTTGTGTCAAGTTGACTTGAAAGTAGCCAGAGAAACATCTACCACAATGCCCTAAGATTGTAGTATGCTTTGTGTGTGTGTGGGGGGGGGGGGGGGGGGGGGGGGGTTTCTTTTTTTGTTTTGGATATCAGGTTTCACTGTGGTCTAGGCTGTCCTTGCATTCACAGTGATCTGCCTGCTTCAGGCTTCCAAGCACTGAGACTAGAAGTGAGCGCCACCGGACCTTGTTATTACTTGCTTTAATGCCACTCCACAGGTATTGAAAACATCTGCACATAAAACAAGAGGTGATGACCAGCTTCAGTTACCCTTCGTGGTAGCAAAGAACCTGCAGCCAGTGCTGTTTGTCCCTAAATACAGATAAGCACATCACGGGGAAGCAAAACAGGCTCTTAGAGGCAAGGTGGAGGAACTCTGGTTTACAAAGCACGGAGGGAGGAAGGGATAGGTAATCCTGGGAGCTCAGCCTAAACAGGTAAAGATGCTCTCCAAGTGCTGGGTGTGGTGACAGCTGTCTGTTACCTGAGCACTTGGGGAAAGAGACTGCAGCATCCCAAAGTCACATCCTCAGCTACATAGGGAGTTCAAAGCCAGCAGCCTGGGTTACATGAAATCCTATCTCAAAAACCAAAACAAATGACTTAGAGTTGAGTATCACAGACTTGACAGTAGATGGGAAACGGGACATTCTTCTCTCAAGGGTATGCTTGCCAATGACCTGACTTCCTTTCACCAGGCCCCATCTCCTAGGTCCCACCTCTTCCCAACAGTACCATTTTCTGGGGACTGGGCCTTTCACATTCATGAGGGACATTAGCTCCAAACTAGTACTGAGGTTCAGGGAAATAAAGATGGCTTACCAAAAATCAAGGACAGAAACTTCCATCCTGGGCTCTCTGACAGCTCCTGGCTGTTTCATTTCCACAACAACCTGTACTGGCCAGATAGGTCACAGGATACTACCCGATCAAGAGACAGCATAAGGATGTTTTGATACATCACTCGGCTTCCCAGACTCCCTTGGAAAAGGACCTCAGAAGCCCTCAGCAGCTTCTCACACAGGAGCTTTCATCCATGTGCATGAACGCTCCAAAGAAGCTGACACTACCCAGGCTACAGCACATCCCAGTAGCTGTGTATGAGATGGAATGGGGCCTGACCTGAGACAAATTTCAGCACCCTCTTCCAAATCTCATCAGAACTTCGCTGGTGGCCAATGCCACCCTAAAGGAGACCAGGAGGGGCTTCTGGGAAATGGTTCGGCTTAGCCAAGCTCATACCACCTCACCCACCCACAGCAACTAGGTAAATCCCCAGCATAACTCTAGCCCTGTCCTAATTTCTTGAAGAAAGTGAGCTAGCTGCTCTGACTTTTTTCCATCCCCAACCCTTCTGCCATGAAATGAGGAGATGGCAGAAGAGCCTGGTCCTCAGGGGCTGAGTCTGAGCGGCATTTCAGGCACTTACTAAGCAAAGTAAAGTTGATGGTGCCGGTGGAAGCCTGCACTGTTCACACAACTCTGTGGACAATTAGCCCTTCGTTCTTTGAAAGGATATGAGCATGTCTCTGTGCATAGAGCTGGGTTCTAAATATTCCAGAAACTCAGGGAAGACCATGTGGTGGTAGTGACTAAAAATGCCCTAGTCTAGTGAAGACATGAGTACTACTGCATTACTGTTCAACTTTCTGCCCATCTGAATCTTAGAAAAAAGGAAAAACTGCTTCTGAGGGTAAATGGGGCCTCATCTAGCTACATCACATATTAAAATACTCTGTGGAAATAATACTAAAGCAGTATGAAAAATCAAAAATAGAATGAAACGCTATGGGAAGAAAAGATCAATGAATCAGAACTCAGTTTGGAACTAGAGCCTCAATTATCTGACAACTGAGCATACACAAGACAGAAGGGTAGTATACTGAAAACACTGGAGGGATTATTCAATGTAGGCTACCACTTCCTTCACCCAGGACATGGTCTAGAACCATCTTAGGGTATTTAATAGGATTTGAGGTACAGAACATCTGTTTTAAATTGTACCACACTGGGAATTGCTCTAGGAATGGCTAAAGCTCCAGTCATGAGACAAAAAACGTGAAGATCACCTTCACCAGGGGGCTCAGCACAGGTAAAACAATGGCCCACTCCCCGCTTGCTGCTGCAGCTCCCCAAAGTTATCTCAACCCACCTCACCTACTTCCACATGGGGAATGAAGGCATCAGCCCCAAGAAGGGAGGCAGAATATGACCAAAAGGCTGCCCTGAAAGAGGTGGGTTCTGCCTGGGTTCTTCCAGCTCTAAGGAAACGGACAATCTTTATATATTTAGTCATCTGGAACATTCTAGACACATTAGGGATGGTGAAACAGTGCCTGTAACCTCAGCACTATGGACACAGGCAGGAAGCAGCAACAAGGTCAGCTTGGCCTGTAGTGAATTCCAGGCCAGCTAGAAGTACACAGACCTGTTTCAACCCCCAACACTCACAAAAGAAATTACTAAACATTACTATTTTTTCCCTATTTCTGATTTAATCTTTTTTCTTTCTTGTAGTTTAAATACTCATGCTTCCTCTGCCATTCAACTATCTTATGCCCTACATTTTATTTTGGGTTTTAAAAACATTATAAATTGGTATCTGATTAAGAAACAGGATTTTGTGGGCTCAGTGGGTAAAGATGCTTGTCATACAAGCCTAGAGACCTGAGTTTGATCCCCAGAATCCACATAAAGGTGGAAGGAGGGAAGCAGCTCTGGAAAGTTGTCTTCTGACCTCCAAGCATGCGTTATGATAATCCTATTCACACATAACACATCATATACAAAATGACAATAATAAATAAAATTAAAAATTAAAAAGTAAGATTAGAATCAGATCAAGTTTAGCTGCTACACAAAAAAGTAAACAGATTAATTTTAATCTTATAAAAACACTGAAAGCTATTCTGACTCCTGATAAATCACCTCTGGGTTCTGGAGGAATACAGGGAACAAGGTGAAGGCTGCAGGCTCCCAGCCCTGATCTCCTCAGACCCCAGCTCTTGTCTTCAGGCCTGCCCCCTCCATTCATTCCATCCCTCCCTCCCTTGAGCATCTCTTCCTTGAACTCCTGTGATGGGCAGCAGCTCTTTCCTCAGCATCATGATCTACAGACGACAATGGAGGGCAGAGGCTGCATTTCCTCCTCTTTCGTCCCTGGCACATCAGCAGAGCTCAGTGGGTCTCTGGAGTGAGAGAACGACCACCCTTGGTGGACAGGATGAAATGTTGGTGCCAACCTTGTTACGGAGGCTGAGGTCTGCCAAGGTGACGGAAGGCTGGACTCTGTATGGGAAAGCAGTTACTAACAGACAACAACTTCAGGAGTGAGTGAAGGGAAATTCAGTTTCCAGTGACCCACAAAAGGGGCATGGTACCTGGAAACAAAGAGACAGTGTCCCAGCAGGAAAGGAAGACACTGCAGATACCTCCTTGATGTGACGGGAGCTTTCATGGGAACAATAACTGGACTCAGTTAGATCTTATATTTGCAATCACAACCCAGAGGGCCTGAGTAAAGTCTCCCAGGGTGCCAAGGAGAACATGGCTTCTTAACATTTTCTCCAGTTTCATTACAGTAGCTAGTCTAGATACACTTTTAATTAAAAAATCTGAGCAAAATAAAAATAACTCTCGATGCAAAGTTCTTTAAAGAATTCAAAGGAATTCAACTGTCCCAACTTCAGTTATCAAGAATGACCACGTGGGCAAGTCTGTGTAGGTCAACTGCATCTAAGCAAACACCAGGGCCCAGGCAGAGGCTGAAGGAGCGGCCTGGGAGGCAGGTGCCTGCTAGTGCCGCTCACGCTCAGGCCGCATGCTGAAGGGCTCCAGGCGCTCGGCCTCTGGCAGCATGCTGTTGAGCCTCTCCATCAGTGGCACCGTCTGGTCGATGCCCATCTGGATGCGGCGCAGTATGGCCGACATCTCATTCACCTTCTGGATCTGCTCTGCATACTTGGCGTATCTTTTCTGGCGCTCCTGCATGAAGCAAAAGAGGGTTTCCACGGACAGATCCATCTGTAGGAGGCAAAAAACAAAAAAACATACTCTGCTTACCAGTGACTAGAGCAATGGTTCTCAATCTGTGGGTTGCAATCCTTTCACAGGGGTCATATAATAAGATATCCTGCATATAAGATATTTAAATTATGATTTATAACAGTAGCAAAATTACAGTTATGAAGTAGAAACAAAAATGATTTTATGATTGGTGTCAGCACAACACGAAAAACTGTACTAAAGGGTCACAGCATTAGGAAGGTTGAGAACTACTGGTCTAGCACAACCTTGAGCCAGTAAGAGCTGCATGTTTTCAAAACCTCCTGTGCCATTCTGCATGTAGCTGAGTTCTGAACATGGATGTGACTGGCAGCTTTTTTTACTTACGTACCACATGAGCATGAGTTGACAGGTCATGGGGTGTTTTCTATCTATTATAGTATCAGGGACAACCCTGAACTGGCCGACACGTTGCTCTGTGAGCCATGCATTCCCCCAAACCCAGATGGTGGCAGGTGAGAACTGACAGCCTCAAGTTGTCCTCTGACCTCACAAGCACACTCTGGCTCGTCTATACACAGATGAGCCTGTGCACACACAGAGTAAACAAAATGTAATTAGTGACAAAAAAAGAAAGGGTGCTGTGTGGTTTTCTTCCTGCAGAGAAAGGGACAGAAGGCATACATTTCAGCAGCTCGCTTGACAAAGCCCATCAGCTCCTCCACACAAAGTCCTCATGCTGCATTTGCGGTGGTCAGAGGACAACTTGGGGAGTATAGGTTCTCTTCCTTCACCATGTGGGTCTCAGGGACCAAACTCAGGGTATCAGCCTTGACTGCAAGCACCTTTACCCATGCAGCCATCTCACCAGACCCAGGACTCTTTCACAGAGAGAAATCTCAACAGAGAATGAGTAACACACACTCCCAAATATCCCAGGACAGGTCTCAACAGTCCTAAGATAGCCACCGCCTCTGACACTAGTCAGCTTCCTCTAGACTTCTGCCTGGACAGTGGCTCTCAACCTTCCTAATGCTGCGACCCTTTAATATAGTTCCTCACGTTGTAACCCCCCAACCATAAAACTGTTTTCATTGCTACTTTATAATTTTGCTACTGTTATGAAATGTAATATAAATATCTGTTTTCCAGTGTCTTAAGCCACCCCTGGGAAAGGGTTGCGACCCATAGGTTGAGAACCATGGTGCTAGATGCCTTGTCACTGTTCGACAGAGAACTCTCTCTCTCTTTAAGAAAGAAAAAAGGAAAGGAAGGAGGGAAAAGAAAGGAAGGGAAGGAAGGAAGGGAGGAGGGGAGGGAGGAGAGGGAGGGAGGGAGGGAGGGAGGAGAGGGAGGGAGGGAGAAAAAAGTTAACTGCAGAACAGACTCAGACGGGTCCTTGGGAGGAAGAGGCTTTGTCATCACAGGACAGGACCCCCAGGCCTGTTCCTGCCCACCAAGGTATCAGATGGACAAGATGGAGAGTGGAGTGTGCCGCTGACGAGCCTGGCGCTACACTGCAACAACAACGTGGAATGGGGCCAGAGATGGTTTATCGGTTAAGAGCACATGCTGCTCTTGCAGAGAGCTAGGGTTCCGATCCCAGCACCCGCATGGCAGCTCACAACCACCTGTAACTCCCACTCCAGGAGATCCGACACCCTCTTCTGACCCCCTAAGGGCTCCTGCATGTGTGTGTTGCACACAGATACACTCAGGCATCGTCGTACACATAATAAAAACAAATTTATTAAGTTCCAAAGGTAACATTTTAAACTAATAGGAAAAAGCTTGCAGAATATGGAATATGAAGAGAACTTTTTGCATAGTAGTACAATATGCAATTTAAGTTAAGTGTAATTACAGAATTTAAAGTTTAGCCAGACACATACCTTTAATAGAATGTTCCAGGCCAAACGGGGCTACATAGAAAGACCCTTTCTCCAAACAAAAAACAAAGCAAACAACAACAAAAAAAACCCTTAGTTCATAAAGTAACCCCCTCCAGTAAGCTAAGATGAATGTATTGAGGAAACTTTTTATCTAACGGCAGTGCGGCCTGTGTCCAGTGCATAGTCAGGGCAGACAGCGGTTCCCCCGCCTTGCATTCCCTCATACTCACTCACACCCCAAGTGCCCTACACGGGCACCCCACTCTCTCTCTCTCACATTGTATCTTTTATGAAGTGAACAGATCTTGGCCACCGTGTCAGCACCTGGACAGCAGCACCCGGATAGCCAGTCCCAGCATATGTCCAGGCTGCAGCCGAGGACTACCAGGCACTGACTGTCCCACAGCCCGAGTGTGTAATGCCTCTACCATACAGCTGTGCATGCTCGCACCTCACATGCCACAAGGAAATTACCTACCAGTTTTCAGACCATCTGTCTATCATTAAAGGACACACACACATGACTGTGATCCACAGTTTCGGGAAAGACAGAATGGCACACAGATATCTAGCACAGGACTCATGGTAACCGAGATTTTTTCAAATCCCGGTCTTCATCCTCCTCCTCCCAGAGTGGCTTTGGCACAGCTGTGATCAGTCGGGGAAACTCCAGGGGAAGGCACAGCTCCTATGCCAGGACACAAAGTGCCAGCAGCACTTCCATCCCACATGGAGGACAGAACATCAGACCCTGAACACTGCCTGGAATGCCCCTTTCTCAGCTGCGCAGATCTATCACTGGAGAAGATGGGGGGGGGTACCTCCTGTGTTTTGCATGCCTGTACCCTCTGCAAGGACCCCATTATACCCATGCCCCCTTTTCTTACCATACACTTACACCTTCAAGACCCTCATCTCACCCCAAACTTGTAAATACTACAACCCTTCCTCCTGCCCACTTACTCCCTTCCCGGCTCCAGCATGGGGCACAGAATGTCTTACCTCGTAGAACCTTCGAAAAAGGTTTTGACAAAGATGGGAGATCAAAGCCAGGCCTGAAGAAAGCCAATCCTTCTATTTTTACACAGTCAAATGGGCGGGGGTGGAGGGCAGACAGTATTAGTACTTCTCCAGCTGGTCTTCAAATACTTAGGAGGAAAAGGAGAGCTGGTCGGAGGGGCAGAACAAAACCCCAAATCCACCTGAATGGGAACTCAGTGTGAAAGTGATACCTTCAGAGGACCTGCCCATGAACTACTTAGCTCTTAGGAAGCGGTTTGCCAGTCGCTCAGTGCTCCTGTGGGCTGGCCACTGGGGCTGCCAAGGTGCCCCCAAATAAGTCTCTTGGGAGGGCAGGGGGAGTGGAAGGGTATAGCCAGCGCAGCTCGCTCAACTGCTCACACTCCGGAACCATCTCCAGTCATGATGGCCTACCTTGCTGGGAGATTCCCCTGCTCTCCATCCTTGACCCAGCCACAGGGACAGACACATGAAGTCAGAGTTGACCTAAACTGACCTCCCAGGCTCCTGTGGGCCATGGCTAAAGTGCTTGGCAATCAACTCATGGACCGTGACATGCATGCAGTTCAGTGCTTTTACAACCATCTTGTGAGGTGTTTGTTAAGATGCACACGCTTCCCTGCAGGCCCCATATCCAGCTGGGCATGTAGATACTGCCTATGGAGGTGCACTTCTGTGGGTAAACAATGTACACACCATTCCAGAGACTGTGGCTCTCAGGACAGAGACACTCAAATCCCAAACTCCTTCCACGCACACCATTTACTGTGCACATTAACTGACTTCTGCACTATCTGTTGACATGACTTCACTGTTCCACGAAACACAAGCAGGCCCAGAAAGAGGAAAGTGGCAAGTAACTAGGTTGCAGGAACTTCTAGAAGAAACCCCAACTGTTTAAACAATTTGATTTTCCAGTAAACAGCGAACGACTCTTTATTCTCCACAACTGTGTTTTAAACCCTCCCTGCTGTGGTCACGTGCCTGTGTCCTGGTCTGTTCTGGTGGGTGTGTCAGTCGCCAACTGCAGTGAGCTGCTCACCGCTGCCTCAATCCTCCACCCTCTCTGCTGCAGCTGAAGGAGAACTTGGAAGTCATGCCCATAGCTTGGCAGGGAGGTAAACTACTAGAAGCTCGAGCCATGGGTCTTTTGTGGGTAAGAGCCACTGTGCCAGGCCAGGGAGAAGCAGTCTCTAATTTCTGCATAAGCCTCGGCGGGGGGGGGGGGGGGGGGTTGTGACACCAGCATAAGAAAGAGGTGCTGCTCCCTCGGGATCTCATTGTTCAGTTAACCCTCAGGATCTCACCGTTGAGCGGTGTACATCCAGAAAAACAATTAGTATTAAGAAAAAAATCCATCAAGTTCTATCAGGACACCAGGACCATTCCGCACAGACACATGAAAGGTGCTCCCGAAACTTGGATGAGCCACAGTGAAGCCTGAGCAGAGTGGCCCTGGGGGAAAGGACAAGCTGGAGGTGTTACAATACCTGACTCCGAGACAAACTACAGAAGTCAAAATAGACACACTGGCCAATGGACAGAACACAGCCCAGAAATAAATCCTTATGTCTACAGCACCAAGAACACACATTAAAAAGAATAGTCTGTGGTGGTATTGTGTTCCCCAAAATATTGTGTACCTTAATAAACTTATCTGGGGTCAGAGACAGAACAGCCACAATATTAAACAGAGGTTAGGCAGTGGTAGCACACGCCTTTAATCCTAGCATTCCAGAGACAGAAATCCCTCTGGATCTCTGTGAGTTCAAGGCCACATTGGAAACGGCCAGGCACGGTGATACACACCTTTAATCCCAGAAAGCACGCCTTCAATCCCAGGGAGTGGGGGTAGAAAGCAGAAAGGTATATAAGGCGTGAGGACCAGAAACTAGAGGCCTTTGGCCTGGAGAAGCATGTGGCTGGTTAAGCTTTCAGGCTTCTAGCAGCAGTTCAGCTGAGACCCATTCTGGATGAGGACTCAGAGGCCTCCAGTCTGAGGAAACAAGACCAGCTGAGGATCCAGCGAGGTGAGGTAGCTGTGGCTTATTCTGTCTCTCTGACCTTCCAGTGTTCACCCCAATAACTGGCCCCGGGTTTGATTTTGTTAAGACTCTTTAAGATTCATGCTACAATAGTCAGTCTAGACATCCATCAAGAGATGAATGGTAGAATGCAGGACATATACACTAGAGTTTGTTCAGCTCTAAGAATGAATAAAAGGAGAATAGAATTATGTCATCTGCAAGGAAAATGGATAGAACAGGAGACTGTCATTGTAAGCAACATAAGCCTGGCTTAGATGTTGCATGTTTCTCACATATGCAGAATCTAGATGATTGTCTTTGTCCTACCACCACAAAAACTTCACGAAGCTGTTACCAAACTGAAATACAGCATTCAGGGTAACCTGAATCAGTGTTCCCAGACCAGTCACGAATTTTGGGCTTCCAAATAAACTATCTTATTTTCTGAGGTGAGAGCTAGGTTTTTACATGATCATAAAATAAATCCCTAAGGAGTGTGTCTCTGTTTTGTTAAACATCAAATAACTCTGGTGTGTGTGTGTGTGTGTGTGTGTGTGTGTGTGTGTGTGTGTGTGTGTGTGTGAAAGCAGCAGGGAACAATGAAGACACTGGAAATGGGCCACTGACCTGGAGGGAAGACCTAAAGACTGCCTGGAATAGGTTCCATCCCTTCAGAGGAACTAGGGAACCTAGGAGACGAAGAGCCGATGGGGCACGGGGTGGGCACACTCAGGAAAGCAGCACAGCCAGATGCTATCACAGAGCTGCACTGACTGACCCTGGGAGCCCCGCCACAGTGACAGCAGCAGCAAGCTATGCTGGCTTTTCATTTGGTTGCTTTTATGTGTTTATGGTATGTGTGGGTTTGTGGGTTTGAGTGTGGGTGGGTGTGTCCATGGGACACGTGTGGTCAGTGGACAACCTCAGGCATCAATCCTCACCTTCACTTGGCTAGAGAGTCTTTGTCCTTCTGCTGGGGACCCCAGGCTGGGTGGCCTGTGAGCCTCTAGGACTCCCCTGCCTCTTCCTCCCATCTCAGCTAGACCTGGGGTCTAAACCCTGGTCTCACATATGGCCGATCACCTTTGGAGGCTTCGGTAACTTAACAGCTCTGAGTCTCAGCTTCCTCATCCCTCCACTGGAGATAGCAGAGTCCTGCCCTAGAGTGCTGATAGAACGTAGGCAATGTCCAGAAGAGGCAGAAAACAAGCTAGGTAACTGCTCATGTGAACTGAAACAGGACGCAGTCTAGAAATCTAGACTGGATAGCATTGCTAAAGGAAACGTGGTGTGCAACTGAAGGGTACAGAGACACACAAGTGTCCTTGTTGCAAAGGTGGAGGTGCTGTGTCTCATCTCCAAGGCCAGAGCCATTCTCAGGCCGTGCACAATCACACTACAGTTTCCCACTGTGTATCTCCCAAGACGTTATCTTTGTCGTGAACTTCTGACCTATGAAATCTTACAACTTGCTCCCCTCCAAGTTTCCCAACAGAGCTAGATTCTCTCACACCACCAAAGAAGCCAAGTTCTAGTTACCCACAAGTCCTTCCTGTCTTTTCTTTGTTATCTGTTTGGAGTACCAGGGTTGGGACCCATGACCCAGGCTGGGCACATGCTCTGGCCCTGGCCCCAAGTCTTTTCAGTTGCTGTTTTCAGCTATGAATATAAGTGACTCTTACAACTACTTGGTCAGACCCAACAGGATAGCAAGAAAAATATGACGTAAGTACACATGAGTCCATGAGTTTTTAGAAATATTTTATCAGTGCTAGGGAGTGAACACAGGGCCTCATACATGCTATGCAAATTGAGCCACACCCCAAGCCCTTTCTAAGACATTTTGAAAACATGCCAGGCATGGGGGCACACACCTTTAATCCCAGCACTGGAGAGGCAGAGGCAGGCAGGTGTCTGAGTTCAAGGCCAGCCTGTGAAATAGTGACACCCAAAAACAAAAGCAAGTTTTTAATTTTTCTCCAACACTTAAGTGGAAAGGAAACGTGAGCTGAATACTGTATTATACATCTGTACTCTCAGCACTGAAAAGATAGGAAAACTGGCCAAGCTCAGGAGACCGAGGCTAGCCTGGGCAACATAGCAAGACCTTATCTCAAAACAAAAACTGCTTACGGGCTTAAGTAAGAAAATATGTAAAATTGTCTGTTTTTCTCATTCTTTAAAAGTAATGTTTTAAAAAGTAACATTCAGCTTTTACTGTGACATCTCTGTTAACTTCAGCCTCAAGGTCAATTGTGACTTGATCCCAATTTCTCTGCACATCAGTCCTATTTCCTGGGGCTGGAGAGATGGCTCAGAGGTTAAGAGCACTGCTACTCTCCTGAAGGTCCTGAGTTCAATTCCCAGCAACCACATGGTGACTTACAACCATCTATAATGAGATCTGGTGCCGTCTTCTGGCCTACAGGCATGCACTCTGGCAGGATACTGCATGCATAGTAAATAAATAAATAAATCTTAAAAAAATAATAAAGACTTAATGTATAAGAATACTCTTCTAAAAAAAAAA
>CABHPR010112168.1:25289-40974 GCA_902168415.1 Peromyscus melanophrys | reverse complement strand
ACAACTCCCCTCTCCACCCAGATTCACATGCTCTTAAAAAATAGAGTACTAATTATTACCTATATGAGCATCAATATAAGAAGCTATAATTAAGCATAGGTAGCCTCTAAGAGGGAATATCCCTAAAGAAAACAGTTTTTCCTCTCCCAGAAGCCACCAATCACCAATAGCTCTTTAGATAAGAGTGAGACTTTGTTGACGGGCATCTAGGTTGTTTCCAGGTTCTGGCTATTACGAATAGTGCTGCTATGAACATAGTTGAGCATGTATCTTTGTGGTATGATTGAGCATTCCTTGGATATATGCCCAAGAGTGGTATGGCTGGGTCTTGAGGTAGATCGATTCCCAATTTTCTGAGAAACCGCCATACTGATTTCCACAGTGGTTGTACAAGTTTGCATTTCCACCAACAGTGGAGGAGTGTTCCCTTTGCTCCGTATCCTCTCCAACATAGACTGTCATTAGGGTTTTTGATCATAGCCATTCTGACAGGTGTAAGGTGGTATCTCAGAGTTGATTTGATTTGCATTTCTCTGATGATTAAAGATGTTGAGAATTTCTTTAAATGTCTTTCAGCCATTTGTGATTCTTCTTTTGAGAATTCTCTATTTAGCTCTTTAGTCCATTTTTTAATTGGATTGTTCAGTATTTTGATGTCTAGTTTCTTGAGTTCTTTATATGCTTTGGAGATCAGTCCTCTGTCAGATGTGAGGTTGGTGAAGGTCTTTCTCATTCTCTAGGCTGTCTTTTTGTCTTATTGACCATGTCTTTTGTCCTACTAAAGTTTCTCAGTTTCAAGAGGTCCCATTTATTAATTGTTGTGCTCAGTGTCTGTGCTGCTAGTGTTATATTTAGGAAGTGATCTCCTGTGCCAATGCGTTCAAGAGTACTTCCTACTTTCTCTTCTATTAAGTTTAGTGTAACTGGATTTATGTTGAGGTCTTTGATCCACTTGGACTTGAGTTTTGTGCATGGTGACAGATATGGATCTATTTGTAATCTTTTACATATTGACATCCAGTTATGCCAGCACCATTTGTTGAAGATACTTTATTTTTTCCATTGTATAGTTTTGGCTTCTTTATCAAAAATCAGGTGTTCATATGTACATGGATTAATGTCAGGGTCTGTATGTATGTTTTTATACCAGTACCAAGCTGTTTTTATTACTATAACTGTATAGTAGAGCTTGAGATCAGGGATGGTGATACCTCCAGAGGTTGCTTTATTATACAGGATTCTTTTAGCTATCCTGGGTCTTTTGTTTTTCCATATGAAGTTGATTATTGTTCTTTCCAAGTCTGTGAAGAATTGTATTAGTATTTTGATGGGGATTGCATTGAATCTGTAGATTGCTTTTCGTAAGATTGCCATTTTTACTCTGTTAATCCTACCTATCCATGAGCATGGGAGATCCTTCCATTTTCTGATATCTTCTTCAATTTCTTTCTTTAGAGATTTAAAGTTCTTATCAAAAAGGTCCTTCACTTGTTTAGTTAGTGTTATCCCAAGGTATTTTATATTATTTGTGGCTATTGTAAAGGGTGATGTTTCTCTGACTTCTAGATACCTGTCAACTGAAGAATGGATTAAGAAAGTGTGGTACATATACACAATGGAGTACTACTCAGCAGAGAAAAACAATGACAGCATGAAATTTGCAGGCAAATGGATAGAACTAGAAAATATCATCCTGAGTGAGGTAACCCAAATCCAGAAGGACAAACATGGTATGTACTCACTCATAAGTGGATACTAGATATAACGCAAAGAACAGTCAGACTGCAACCCTCCCTGGTCAGAACCAGGGAGGCTTTATAGCAGTGGGGACCCTAGGATGACTGTGGCTTATAATAAGTTTTGGTTTTACTCAATTACTGGGCAAGCCTCAATGAAACATTTCACTATTAGGATAAGAATTTATACTGTATCAAGCTGATAATAGAAAAATAAATAAATAAATAAATAAAATAAATAAATAAATAAAATAAATAAATAAATAAATAAATAAATAAATAATATATCTTTAAAAAAAAGAGTGGGACTTTCTGAGCTCCTCCCCATCTGCACTGCGATTGTGCCTGACTTGATCTTGTGCAGATCTGTCATACAGTCCCTGCCACTGTGAACTTACTTCTGAAATGGCCCTGATGATCCCAGAACCTTAGAGCGGGGGATGTGATGTTCATTTCCCATGTAGAGCTGAGCACGCCACACTGAATTGTTTCCAGTTCTATCCACTTACCTTCAAACTCCATTTTTCTTTATAGATAAATGATATTCCATTGTGTATATGTACCACACTGTCATTAACAGTTCATCAGTTGATGGAAAGTTAGGCTGTTTCCATTTTCTGGCTGGTGTGAACGGAAGAGCAGTGAGCATGTGTAAGCAAATATCTCTGTGATAGGGTGTAGAGTGTTTTGGTGTTCTCAGGAGTAGTGTAGCTGGGCCATATCTAAGATCTATCTGTTCCTAGCTTTTCCAGGAACATCCACACTGATTTCTACAGTGGCTGTAGCAGTTTGCACTCCCACTAATAGTATGTGAGAATACTTAAACAATGTATATTCCTCACATTCACTTTAACATTATATGGTTATTTATTCTTTCTTAAAACTATACTTTAGTCAACAATCTCTTTTACATAAAACAATCTTTTGGAAAACAACACATGAATTGAATCAAGATGTAAGTTTAAAGTACAGTTAATTGGATGCAATGCCCTGGAATATAAATATTGAATGAAAACGAACACAGAATAATCAATGGTTGTAATTCAGAGTTTATGGAAAATTAGGTTAGCTTCTTTGATCCAAATCATCTAATTTTCAGTGTACAAAGTCCTAAGCTCTCCTACCTTGAGTTTGCCCTGGTTCAGAGAGATTGCAATTGATGTCTGTCTATGGCCTTGCACTGCCCTCCTTGTTACTTGGCTTCTGTGGAGCCAGTTCACTGAAATAAAGCCTTCGTATGTTTTGATGAATGTACAAGAAAACAAGTGTCACTACCCAGAGTTGGCATTTTCTCAGCATAGTACCACACTCATTTACTTGAAGATGTTTCAAATACATGTCAGCTCTAAAAGAATTAGAACTCATTCATCCAAAGTATCCAAAAGTACTCTACACACCCAAAACACAGGTTTTATGCACATTTATAAATGTTACATAAATGCAAATGAAGAGGGTGGGGCTGGAGAATCTGTCCAAGCTGGACTGTAACTTAGTGGTAGAGCACATGCATAATATATGTGAGGCCCTAGGTTCAATCCAGGAACCAAAACCCAACAAAGGACAACAAAAATATGTTTAAGTCATAACAGTGAGATTTTTCATAGGTGACAGAATCTGTTCACCTATCTGCTGGGACTTCACTGTCAAGACACTCAATAGTTTGTAGAAGGATGGATGAGTGTCTTTGCCGGTAGAGATCACTGTATCTAAGGCAGGGATTTAAAATGTCTTTGAAGTGCCTGAAATTGACTTGAAGAAACAGATGAAGGATTAGCCTGATAATCATTGCGCAGCTGCCTGCAGAGAGCATGGCAGGATGATCTGTGGGCCTGCTTTGGAAAAGAACATCTCAGTTCCCATCATGATCGATGCCTACGGCTTTCAGGACCCAACATGCTAACTTATTTCTCTATTCTTAAACAGGTAGAAATGTGCATTTGTTCTTATATTTCTAAGTCTCTCAAGCTAAATTTAAGGTGATTTTTAAACATCTCATTCTTCTTTATGAGATTTCTGAGTTATTTCTTATAGCAAATATGGATACATACAATTCAGATACTCAACACTTGCAGACCTCATGAATTCAGATAACCAGACTGTGATATTGAACTCTGAAGATCTGTCATGTGCTTGATACAAGGGAATGCATCCTAAAACAAAAGCAAGTTTAAACTAGGTATATTTTTGAGGATTTCTCACTGGCAGGTGAGGTTTAACCAGGGTGGGAGGGGTGTATGAGAAAATGACTTCTGAGAATGGGAACTCAGGACCTGATTCATGTGGGTGCTGGGAATTGAATCCTTTCTATCTAACAGGTCCAAGCGCAGCAAACATGGCACCGACAAGTCTTGTCCCGCCCCCTACCCTCCTCCTAGTACTAAAGCTAGCACCCAAGGTCTGTTCCCTTATTGGGCCACTGACTCATTCCTGAGACAAAACACTAAGATTCAATTATCAAAATTCATTATTTGACTAATATGTCCAAACAGATCTCACCAACTCATCCTAACATAGAGTCCCCCTTAAAAACTCACTCCTGCAAAGACTGTTGTGGCTGCCTTTGCCTGATCCAGAGGCAGCCCTCCTCCCACCTCACCCCCTGCTTGCTCCTCCAGGTAAAATCTCCTTTGTGTTCAGAACTTGGTGGCTGGGTGTGTTCTGAGCTGACTCTGAGGGACTGCAATCCCTCACATGTCCCAGAAGTGTTGTTCCAGCTCCCTTTTGTCCCACCATAGGAGGTGGGACAGGTAGGAGATTCTGTCCTCACTCACTTTTGGCTTCCTTCACCACTCTCCAGTGCTTTTCTCCAGTGTCCCTTAGGTCATGTCTGCATGGAGTCCCTGCGTCAGACTCTTGTTTTCTTTCCGGTCACTCTCTGGGCAGCTCACGGAGTTGACATACGAAGTATGCTTCCTGGTCATGGGAAGTAATCTGCCCGTCCATGTTCTGCTTTCTGTGCCTCTCTGCTCTGTGTTGAAGACTGCAGCCTTATTTTCATGCCAACCACACACCATGCATCCTCCTGCCAGAGGCTTTCCCCTCCAATGTGCAGGCTGCACAGAGTTGTTTCTGCACAGGCCCGGTGGAGCCCTGTGCCTGGAGAGTTTTCTGTTATTGACCAGATCCCAGTGAAAGGTGAGGTCAGACTTCCAGATTCATATTCACTTACAGAGAATCATACCATGCCCTGACCTCCAGGTAGTATAACCATAGTTCCCAAGTAATGGGCTGCACCAGTCACTTCAGGGGCATCCTCCTTGAGATTGGACTCCATGGAAGCCAGATCTGTAGGTCTGCATTCTCTTATTCACTATTCCATCTCCAGTGTTTAGCAAGAGGCATTGGTCATGCCAGAGCTTCATTGCTGATTTGCTGGTTAATGGATGAGAAAACCAGGGTTCTTCTTTTTAGACTATAGTCAAGTCATGTGGGTTTATTTGCTTGTTTGTTTTGTGTCTTGTTTTGGTGTGTGTGTGTGTGTGTGTGTGTGTGTGTGTGTGTGTGTGTGTGTGTGTGTGAGCACTGTGAACCCAGACCTTCTCTGCCTCCCTCACACTTTGGGTCTTTTTCCACACCTGTTAACTTTCTGATGTAACTTGCAGGTTCATTTCTGGATTTTCAGCCTTCTAAAATCCTTTGTATTGGATTAACTTCTAGAGATTCTAAGACTATTTTAAGGTGTAGTTATGAATGTCAACAGAGCCCACCATGAGGTACACAATAGTACTGTGGTGTGTGAAGTGTAGTGCTAAGCAGCAGCATTACTGGTCAGAGCTGTTGGGGATCTTTGTTTCCTAAAGCATAACATAATGCTTGGATTAGTGTGGAGTGATGGTAGAAATGACTGTGTACTTATTTGTGTGAGGTCTTATCTCATAGAGCAGTATGTATATCTTAGAAGGAGCCATGCGGGTTGTGCTGCCTGGCTTTCAGTGAGGCAGCTCAATGCTGTGGCTTATTTTTCTCCTCTCTGAAGTGAGCATCCTGGCATTGCTACAACTCAATACATGGAACGCCATCAGTAGAGGACCTAGTGCAGGACACTGTCAGTACACTTTAGCTTGGGTTTTGAATATACTTATGCTACAGATACTTCCATGTCTCTGTTAATGCTTTTCAGAATAAGGAGAGAATAGAATGTGTGGTTTGTGCATCATATATTCTCAAAACCACACAACTTTTCACCCCGAGATGAAAAGTCTGATTAAAATAATACCTTTTATCAAAAGGAAAGTTGGCTTTTGAAAACAAATGCAAGCCTAATTCTCCGACTGGAGTTGGTAGTTTAAATTGAACTTGCACCAATACCTACGTTGATTATAGTCGGTGATTTGTTTCTAGATTCAGAACTACTGTTTCAATATTGAGAGGAGACTGGAATGGACAAGCTGGCATTTAGAAGCAGAGTCCCCTGTGCACTGTATCTTATTGTCATGGACTCCTTTTTCTCTCTCACCTTAGCTAGCATTTAGAATGGGATAAGTGAGCTCTTCATCAAACCCAGGTTTGCAACATCCTGGAATTACTCTATCTTTGTATCAAGCTGCATCTTCTAAATGCTAAGCAGTGCATTAATCTATAGTTATGAATATGAAAATTATATACAAAGATGATGTTGGTTATCTTGGGAAGCATGGGGGGGATTATTGTGAGCATTGTGTTAGCCTCATTATAACTGAGCAGTTTTGTTGGGTAAGAAGTACTGTGGGCAGATTTTTTTCCTTGGTTATAGTTAAAGGCCCAGACACACTACACAAAAATTATTGTTGTGTCTTCAGAAAAGACATCTTGATGGAGCAGCAGAAATTGAGAGAGAAGTTTTGGAGACAATAGCTGCCATGTGTGTAATGTGTGAGATTCTCATTATAACAGTAGAAATCAAAGGTCAACTGTCATTTAAGTGAGTCAAAGAAACCAGAATTTGAAATGGCCCAGATGACCAAACATCAACACCAAAGTTTCTTTCTTTATTCTTTTTTTTTTTCTTTTTTTTCTGGGATAAGGTTTCACTCTGTAGTTCATGTTGGCTATGAAGCCCAGGATGACCTTGAACTCTTGATGTTTTCCTGCCTCAGCCTTCTGAATGTTGAGATTACAGGTGTGAGCCATCATGCCTGACAACAAGTTTTAAAAGTGGAAAGAAACAGGAAAGTTTGGGGCAGAAAGGAGAATTATCAGGCTTTTCTTTAGAAGCCAGAGTCGTCATAGAAAGGTATGGTGAGTGAAATGCTGTTATACTGTTATGCTATATCATGTTGACTAATTACTAGAAAATTTCTGGTCTAGAATGACACAGTTTAAAAAACTGTCCATCACAGATGAAGGAATGAAGGAAGAAAGAAGACAACAGAGGAGGAAAATAAAAATAAATAAGAGGAGAAAAAGACAAACTAAGATATAAGCCTGGAGGAACACAGCTCCACTGAAATGGCTTCCTTGAGCTCATTTGCATAGTTGCATATGAAAATTAGTTTATAGTAATAATAAAATTTATGGAGATTGGACAGCACAAGAAGGATTTTGAAATGGAAACTTACTACAGAATTGTAACCTTTCCTAGGGACAACAGTGAGCCCAACAGACAGCAGCAAAGTTTAAACACCCTTCCTAGGTGATCACAGTGAGTACAGTAAATACAGACAAAGGGAACCGAAGCACCTGCAGGTACACGAAGGCCAAAGCAGCCTGTCACACACTCACTGGGTTCAAGATACAGGAAACAATGATATGAAATCGATAATGTACATGGATGTATCTCAGGTTAATATACAGGAAAACTTACCATAAAAAAGAAGTTCTAACTTGCTGGCTAAAATAGTATATACTCTTCTGAACTCTAAAGCATTTTCTTATTTAACCTTTTTAAAAATAAAAAAAGACATAAATGTGAGGGTTGACCTTGGAGGAGCTGAAGGGTAAAGGTTGTCAAAATTCTCAAATAATTAATAAAAATATTATTAAAAATTATAAGACAGTCACTCAGTCTATAAATTACCTCCAGAGAGCAGTGTGCTGTCTCAGGCAGTCAAACAAAATTTGCTTATTAAATTGTTATAAAAGATAAGGATGCCAGCACATTCCTTCACAGAAGCAAAAAAGTATACATCATCACAACTCCAGTACAAAGGCTGATGATAACACAAGTAAAATATATATAAAGTACAATAAAAATATCAGCTTGTCTCATTTTTTGAGTAAATTTACAGACCTGTTATAACTGAAACCTGTCTTTAGGTTGTTAGAGTTGCCAAAACAATGGCAGAGGCAATATGACACCAGGACATGTCCATGAGCCGATGCTGATGTACTGAGGGACATGCACAGTATTTTAACCAGCAGATCACATCATTTGTGTTCCAGGGAACTTTCTTGTTCTATATTTTTGCATGTATTATTTCTTTCATATTGGAGTTTGAACACCAGTTGAACAAATGCTAAGTTCTGAGGGAAAGAGACTGTAGTTCAATTAAGACACAGTTAAAAAAAATACAGATTGATGAAGACATTGTCAAACCAAAGAAAATAATGGGATACCAGACCATTATTTTTCATATTTCTTCATGAAAGAGATTAGTGTAACAGTGAAAGCATATAGTTAACGATTAGCACAAGTGAAGAACTCAGGAAGAGCCCTGGATCATTTAATTCCTCTTGATAACAAACAGCACAAAACAGCTTTGGAAAACAGACTTTGAAAAGATAATTTGGCATTCACAGAATTTAAAAACGGGGGTAAAAAGATCAGTGTAAACAATACTCTTGCATGAGGCAGACTATGAATGAGGAAGTCTGAAGGTGCATGTTTCTGAGAGGGGGCTGGTGTGACTGGGGGCACTGATGATCCTGGGAGCTGGTCTAGGACTTACCACTCGGCTTATCATTTCCCTCCTGATCATAAACGCTTTACCATACACCAGCACCAGACAAGGACATTCTGTGACCACCACACAGCAATAAAACATAGCTTACTGAAAGGTAGACAAAGCATAAACAACATCTATACCACAGGGGCATTCTTTTGTTCTATCACATGTAAGTAGTTGTGCTTTTTTACTAAGGAGCTTTATCCTCAGACAAAAATGATTATAGCACCCAATGATGCAGCTATTTTCTCTTCTTTTACAAGTGAAAACGTTAGGTACTATTTGCACTTACAAATTACCTAATAATGGGTACACAGTCTAAAACAATTTGCACACCATGTTAATTAAAATAAGAACTTGTGGTGATATGTTGTTGGTGATCTAACCAGGCGTGCCTGAAGATCAGAGTTGGGGAGGTAAGCAACTAGTTAGCCATAGAGGCCAGGCAGTGATGGCACACACCTCTAATCCCCAGCACGCAGGAGGCAGAGGCAGACAGATCTCTGTGAATTCAAGGTCATCTTGGACTACACAAGACTGATCCAGTCTAAAAGGAAAACAGAGCCAGGCAATGATGTCACACACTTTTAATCCCAGTACTTGGGAGTCACACGCCTTTAATCCCAGTACTAGGAAGGTGGAGACAGGAAGTGATGTGGCTGGGTGGGGAGAGGTATATAAGGTGGGAGGAGACAGGAGCTCATTGCGTTTTAGTCTTGACAGGAGCTCGGCCCTTTTCAGGCTGAGGATTCCTAAAGGTAAGAAGTCTTTCTAGCGGCTGATTGCTCTGTTTCTCTGATCTTTCAGCTTTCACTCTAATATCTGACTCTAGGTTTTTATAAAGACCAATTAGAATTCGTGCTACAAGAACTAGAAAGATTTGAACTTGAGTGAAGAAAAATAATTAACAGCAAATACTAATGTTAAAGGGAAAAGATTTTGATAACTTTACATGGATTTTTAACACATCATCAAGAATGGGTTCAAGTGATCACAAAGTTTCTGGAAAAAGAAAGCCTGAGCAAAGAAACAGAAGACAGAGGAATCAAAAGATAACTTGAAAACTGAAATGCACAAGAAAATTAAAAACTCAATGGACAAAGGAGAGGTCAGTGGGAAGAACCAGAGTAAATATGAAGACACTCCTTCTCCACAGTTTTCTAAATTACGGTTAGATGATTGAGGCAAATGCAGTGCGTGTCTCTGAAAACAGTGCATTCAAAGGAGTACTCAAGTACTTGGAGCCCAGTCATTCTTCATCATAAGTTCTGGATGCTGGACATGGAGCTGAATAAGTGGAGATTTCCTCTGCTGGGTTTTGGCCTTGTTTATGTCTGATTACGGCCTTATTCTTCCATCTTGAAATGGGAATATTTGTCCTGTGTCATTGTATGTTGGAAGCATGTAACTTGTTTTTTTTTTTCTTATAGAGGTGATCACAGTTGAGAGATTTCCTTGAATCTCAGATGAGACTTGAACTTCAGACTTCTAAAGTATTGTAATAGTTACACACTATATGGATTTTTGAAATTGGATTGTATCTTGAGGACAACGGGTAAAAGGTAATAATTTAAAATGATATGTTTGGATATCAAATTGACAAGAGGTGGAATTGTGATGATTAACCTCAATTGTCCACTTGATGATGTCTATAATTCCCTAGGTGACAGGGCTTTGGGCGTGCCTCTGGAGGATTATCTTAATTAAGTTAATTGAGAAGGAAAACTTGACAACTGTGACCAGTGCACAATCCTGGGTTAGGATCCTGTAGTGTATAAAAAAAAATAAGTAAGCTGTACACAAGCATCCCCCCCTTCACCACTTCCTGATTATAGCTGTTATGTGTCTTGCTGCTTCAAGTTCTTGCTATTTTGACTAGTTCCTGCCATAAGGGAGTGTGCCCTGGAACTCTGAGCCAAAGCAAGCCCTTCTCCATTAAGTTACTCAGATTCATCAATTTGTCACAGAGATGAAGAAAGTAACTAAGATAATGCAACACATCACCACACAAACATGCAAATAATAGCATAACAAAACCTGGAGGTAAGGATGAGAATTGGGATCTAGAGTCACTGTAGTGACCCAAAATGTCCAATGTACACTTATTTTGTTTCTATTTTTAACCTCTTTAAAGCAAATAAAACAAATAAAATGATGATACTTTATTACTGAGTTTATGCTTTAAATAGATTTAATATGAAAGATAACAATGGCCCTAGAGGCATTAAAGACTATGGAGATACACAAAATTGAGTCTCATATCACAGTGGATGTAAGTTATTATAAAACTAATACTGTCAATTTCAAGTTTATGTGGGAATCCCCTCCACTACCACTGACAAAGTCACTTAAAAGGGCCGGAGAGGCCACTCAGTCTTAAGAACACTGTTGCTCTTCCAGAGGACCCAGTTTGGTTCTCCCAATGGGTGGTTCACACAGCTTGTATTGCCAGCTCTGGAGAAATCGACTCCCTCTTCTGGTCTCTGTGGGCACCTGCACACTCACAACACTCACAGACACATATTTACATGAATAAAGATAAACCTTAAAATATCTCTAAAAACTTGTGAGAGAATGATGAAAGACAGTGGAAGGCTGACGTAGAATGTGATAAGAAAAAGGAAAAAAAGGTCACATGACTTACAGGCAGCAAAAAGGACAGTGGCAGGCATGGACACCACTATACCCATAACACTAAATGGAAATGAATCAAGCAATATAATTAAAAGACAAATTTTCTGATTTCCAAATTACATCTTGATAAAAATTTTACATTAAAAACTATAAGTAAGCCGAATTGAATAACGGATCAAGATGGAAAGATGGTCCAAGGTGAGATGACCAATCTAGTGATTTAAATTTATATATGCCAGACACCAGAACAACAAAACATATGAAGAAAATCTGATGGAACATGAGGAGGAACAATCCACTATTAGAGATGGAGAGCTCAACATTTCTCTGTCAACAACCGACAGAACACTGAGACAAAAGAAAGTCAGCAAGGGAAGAGAGTGAGAGAACAAGACTCCCCAGCCCTTGGGAAGCTGTTCAGTGACAGTGCCACACATGCCTTCCAAGGGTCCAGAGACTGTGAAAGCCTCACACAAAATGGAGAATTGTTGTCACAATGGTCTCTGATCATAAGAGAATCTAAGTAGAAATCAATGCAGAAAGGTTACTGGGAATTTTCCAAGTACTTGTCAATGTCCGTGTGGGTGACTCAAATGAAGTGAAAAAGACACCAAACTAAATGAAAACAAGAGACATGAAATCTATGAAGAATCTTAGAGTTAGAAAACTGTCTGAAATTAATACTCTGAATATCCATTTCAAAACACCCCCAAAAGAGCAGAAGGAATGGGAAGTGTGAAATAAAGGACAGAAACCAGTGATTTGACAAAGAGATAGATTTGTCAAAACTCAAAGAAGCAAGTCAAGGACTCTTTAGAAAGTGGGAAGGTGGATGAGAGCAAGAAGTAATTTATTTGCATCCTTTGGGTATTTGCCCAAGAGTGGTATAGCCGGGTCTTGAGGTAGATTGATTCCCAATTTTCTGAGGAACTACTATATTGATTTCCATAGTGGCTGTACAAGTTTGCACTCCCACCAGCAAGGGAGGATATACCCAAAGACTCTCCATCCTATTACAAGGACACTTGCTCAACTATGTTCATTGTAGCTTTATTCATAACAGCCAGAACCTGAAAACAACATAGATGTCCCTCAACTAAAGAATGGATAAAGAAAATGTGGTACATTTACACAATGGAATATTTTACTCAGTTGTTAAAAAAATGACATCATGAAATTTTTAGGCAAATGGATGCAACTAGAAAAAAAAAATCACCCTGAGTGAGGTAACCCAGACCCAGAAAGACAAATATGGCATGTGTTCACTTTTAAGTGGATATTAGCTATTAACTAAATGACAATCAAGCTGCAATCCACAAACCCAGAGAAGCCAGATAAAGAGGAGGGCTCTAGGGGGCACATGTGGACTTCCTTGGGAAGGAGAAATTGAATAAATTTTATGGGTTGATTAGGGGTGGGTGGGAATGGGGGCAGAAATGATCAGGTGTGTCAGGGGAAGGGATGGAGGGAGAGAGTATGGGGAGAGACAGCTGGAATTGAGGAGCACAGAGGGATGTGTGGAAATCTAGAACACTGAAACTTCCTGGAAGCTTTAAGGGTGACCCTAGTGAGGACTCCTAGTGATGGAGGATATGGAGTCTGAACTGACCATTATTTGTAACCAGGCAACACTTCCAGCGGTGGGACTGGGTTGCATTCAGTTGAGTTATTGGCCGAGGAAGTCCCATAGAGATCCCTAAACAACTTAGGCTGATGCTAGGACAGAAGGTTGCTCTCTGAAAACTGACGGTGGAGCCCCATTGCAGAAGACAACATCCACATAGCTCATTGAACATAGAGAGGTCCAGCTGGTGCATGCAGGGAGCCTTCTCCTATACATGCTAATCTCTCTGGTGGGAGATGGTACTCTGTGGGCTATGGAAATAGAAACCTGGACACCAACCTAGCCAAAAAATCCTCGACCTATAATCTATCCTGCCTGCAAGAAGTGCTGGGGCAATGGTGGCATAGAACTTGTGGGAGTGGCCAACCAATGTTTGGTTTAACTTGAAGCTCATGCCACAAGACGGAGCCTATGCCCTACAACACTGCCGAGATGGCCAGGAACTGGAGACTGGATAGCCCAAGGACCTAGGATAAAACCACACCCCACTGGCAGAAAAAAAATCAATGAAATGATTCCTAATGATGTTCTGCTATATTCACAGAGCAGTGCCATGTCCAGTCATCCTTTCCTTAGGCAACAGATGGGAGTGGCTACAGAGACCCACAGCCAGACACTATGCAGAAGTAGAGTCTAAATTGCAGGTCTCTGTTAGGTCTCTTCCCTTGTAGATCAGGGAACCCCACAGAAAAGGAGGAGGAAAGATTGTAGGAGTCAGAGGGGATGGAAATCTCTGGGAGAACATGGCCCATCCAATCAACTAAACAAGGCTCACAGAGACTGAAGTGGCAAGCACAGGGCCTGCACCAGCCTTATCCAGCTTTGTCCAGACTCGATATGAGGGCTTGTGCCTTGTCTTATTAAATCTTATTTTGTCCTGTTAGGCTCTAGTCTCTTGGAAGCTTGCTCTTTTATGAAGAGGAAACAGAGGGGGAGTGAATCTGGAGGAGAGGGAAGGTAGGGGGAGCTAGGAGTAGAGGGAGGGGAATCTGATGGAGATGCATTATACGAGAGAAGAATCTATGTTCAATTAAAAAAAAAACAAACAAACGAATAAATAAAAATTACCCACATCATAAAGATGTATTTTTAAGGCTCAAAGGTATAACTAATTAGATGAACACGCTAAACAAGATGTGAACATTTCAATGAAATGAACCATGAAGCACAGCTCAATCCGAGATAAATCATTTGAATAGTCCTATAAGAATTAAAGTAAGTTAAGTTTATAATTAAAAAAAAAATTCCAGGCCAGGCGGTGGTGGCGCACGCCTTTAATCCCAGCACTCGGGAAGCAGAGGCAGGCGGATCTCTGTGAGTTTGAGGCCAGCCTGGGCTACCAAGTGAGCTCCAGGAAAGGCACAAAGCTACACAGAGAAACCCTGTCTCAAAAAACCAAAAAAAAAAAAAAATAATAATAAAATAAAAAAAATTAAAAAAAATTCCAGAAAGACTTTAGTGCATGCCTATCTCACAGATGAACCTGATATTTATTTAAAGAAAAAGTAACTCTGCATTTTTATTGGTTGTGGTCTTCTGTTGTGGTCTATATCTGTTGCAAAGAGAAGTTTCCTTGATGAGGTGTGAAAACTCCGCTTATCTGTGGGTATACAGACAAATATTTATAGGCTGTTGTTAGGAATGATGCTGGTATAGTAAATTAGTGGTTTTAGGTTCTCCTCCATGAATTCACTAGCACTGAGTAATTAGCTAGGTTTCCTATATAAAAATACCAAGTTGTGGAGCTCTAACCCAATGGATATATTTACTAACTCTCCCACACTTAAGGCTCAGGGGATATTCCAGAAGAGAGGGAGGGGAAGATTGTAAGAGCCAGAGGGTCAGGGCTTTTTCTATGAGATTGTGTCTCCTGTTAATGTCAGAAGCTAGAGCAATGCAGTCTCACCAACATAACTGCCTAAACATGAGCTAAAGGAGGATGACACTAGTGGATATGTCTAAGTGCATGAGGAATATTCCATGAGGCCTCAACACTGCACAAGGAACTACGGACAGCTGAGGAAAGCTGGGGTGGGAGAGGTGGTCTTCCCTAGGGAAAAGCACAGCATTTGGTTGTCCAGTGCCAAACAGTCAGCCCTGAAAACACACACACAAGTAGCATTATGTGGACTGAGCAGGTTATGTTTAGGAATATCTATGTATGTAATAACAATGAATGAAAAAAGAGTCCATGAAGGAGAACAGAGAGAGGCATATGGGAAGTTTCAGAGGAAGGAAAGAGAAGAGAAAAATGCTATAATCAAATTATGATATCAAAAAAGGAAAATTAATAGCAATTATACTTCATCTTTTTTAGGAAACATCAGAAGCAAAAATAATTTTTTCTTCACTCTACAAAGCCATTATTATTCTTACCTCAAAACCATGGAAAAAAGAAACTAGAGATGAATATCCCTCATGAATATCACCATATACCTCTTAAAATACCAGCAGATATTTATAATATAAGTAACATAATACAATATATATGTGTACATATGTATCAGTGATACATACAAATAATTACATATGATGAATAGATGGATTTTATTTCAGAGATGAGGTTGGTTCAGTATTTGAAAATTGACCATGTTAACAGGTTAAAAAAGAAAAATCACATAATAATAATACTTGATCCAGACAAAGCATTTGAGAAACTATTGTTAATTCAAAGTGCTAGAAAAGTCACCGTGCCCTGGTAGCATACAAACTAGAAGCAAGTCCTGCTCCCTCAAACTTCTCAGCACGCAGGTCATCAACAAGCCCTTTCTATCCCTCTTCCCGAGACACCAGTGGTTTCCAGAAACAACGGTTCTTTCTAGCTGGGA